>CALSCP010000648.1:57346-81358 GCA_943704425.1 Ministeria vibrans ATCC 50519 | reverse complement strand
TTTTTTTTGACACAGAGGACGCCGTGTGCACACATTGCAAGTCTAACGAGTCTGCTATTTACCAAAAAGAGGTACGTATAAAAGCAAATTGTTAGATAGAATGATAAAAAAACGGCCATGTAGATTGAGGGACTTGGTGAGTTGGAGGACCGCTTCAGTCGTTTGTGGACGCAGTGCCAGCGATGCCAGGGCAGTCTTCACGAAGATGTTCTCTGCACAAGGTACATGCATACAGATATACTTTGAGAGAGGAGTACATATGTAAAGACAGAGGAGTCTAAGGCACAGCTGCTAACAAGTCTTCTCATTATGTACCCTTTTAGTTGTGATTGTCCTATTTTCTATATGCGGAAGAAGGTCCAAAAGGATCTGCACGCTCAACAGTCGCTCGTGCAGCGATTTAGTGGTGAGTGGTGAGATTTCTTTCTCTCTCTCTTTCTCTACTATTTTTTGCGCACTCTTCTTCTGTGTTTTCTTCTCATGAAATGCAGAAAAATAACAAAGAAAATATTCAATAAATTTATTGTGGAAACAAACAGGAAAAATAATCTCTCTCTCACTCTTACAAATCTTCACGGGCACCAACGTCGGGCTGTTGTCCATCATCGACATCACTATCTTCCTTGCGCAGTGTGAGCAACCGACGCATTTCCATTGTGGCTGCATTGCGCTCCATCTCCGTCCCACCGCTGTTAGGGCTCACAGGTTCGTCACTGGCACTGCTCACGAGGGTCGTTACTTTGCCATACAGGTCGGGTCGCAGTTTGGCCGCGCGTGCCAGAGCCGCGCCAGACTCGACCGGACGGTTCAGGCGCGCACAGAGCATCGCCTTTACCCACAAACCCCCACACCCCAGAGAAAGAGAGAGAGAGAGAAAGAGAGTAGAGAGAAAGAAAGTGATGGAATAGAAAGAAGAAAAAGAGATAGAAAAAGGAGAATCAAAAGTAAGGGTGACAAACACTTCAGTCCTGACTGTGTGGTATTCCGAACCTTGTTGTACCAGACGGCATCCAAAGAGTCATCGAGATCAAGCACACGCGAGTAGTACTCGACTGCGTCGTGTTCGCGATCCATCTCAGAGCAGAGTGTGCCCGCATTGACGAGTAGAGAGAGCACTGCGCGCGAGTGGGGCAGTTTGCTAATCCCTTTTTCCCACACTTCCAGGGCCTTTGGTTTGTCCTCCTAGTACCAACAAAATGAGGATACCAGTCAGTGTGTTGAGATGATGCAAAGAGAGATGGGTCGAATGTGTGCAAGTACCAGAAAGAGCAAAAGATTCCCAAGATTCAGATAGGTTGGAGGAAAGGAGGGATCGAGAGTGAGCGCGCGCTCGTACAGAGCACGCGCATCTTCAAGATCCGCAATGCGCTGCTTGTTAGGGTCGTCCGCGTGTCGGTGTGCGCGCGATGGCCCTTCGGCTCCCTTTGGTACCTGGACACAACAATTGGAGGAGTAAGTAAGCAGTGGGAAATTGAAGTTGCATACACATCCCTCTTGTCATGCTCTTCTGTCTCCCTTTGCCTCCTCTCTTATATATCTCACAAACTCACACTCGCTCACTCTATCACTTTGTTGCTTCTCTCTGACTCGGCTACCATTGCTTCGGAAAGAGTGATTTTGTGGGTGTCTTTGCCGCTAGCACGCAGTGCCAGAGCCTTTGCAAGATTGTAGCAGGCATACGCAGCGGGGTGGGGCATGGACGGGTCGCTCTTGGGCCCAGTGGACTCTGAGGGCTTTGTCTTCTTCTTGTCTTGTGGGCTCTTCTCAGGCGGGTCACTAAGCTGCAGTGCATTGTCGAAACAACTGATTGCAGGGGTGACAGAGCTATTGCGCATGTACGCCAGTCCCAAGAGAGTCCAACTTTCGCTGCGGTTCACGTCGGCATTGACAGCATGGCGCAACCATGTGATGGCGTCGGCGTGTCGCTCGGCCAGAATGAACACATTGGCGACGCCCAGACAGCCCTCAACAACGTCCTTGCCAAAGTCCGAGTGTGCGGCTGTGATCGCGTCAATGTACGTCTTCAGCGCCTCCTGCGCCTTACCCAGTGCAAGCAAACCCTTTGCTTTGGCATTGAGAGCACTACAAGAGAAGAGATGTTCAAATACATGAATAAAACATCCTATGATACCTGGGAAGCGGATCCGTTGCGGCGGCAATTGCCTTCTCGGCGTACTCAAGACCGCGCTCGGCGTTGCTCGCATTCAAGAACATGTGTGCAATGCGTACACACATAACGGCCCACTCGTTGGCCGGCAGTGCCATTTCGCCCTTTTGCGCCTCCTGATGAGCAAAATATGATCATTCTGGATGAGCGGTTCAAGTGCCACAGCGCAGCCCATCGAAACAACCCCCAACACCAATGCCACCCACCACACCAACAAGAGTACGCAACCCACGGCTGAGAGGGAAGGAGAGAAGCCAGGACGTACCTCGGCGTAGAGCGCAAAGGCCTCTTCAAACTGCACGCTCCCCGAGTGTTGCGTCAAGTCTCTACAGCCATGGCAACCGTCAGTGTCTCACGCCCACCGCGCCGTATCGCTCTCGCGCTCTCTCTCTCTCTATCTCTCTCTATCTCTCTCTGCAACGGTGTACGTACTCGATGTGGGTGCGGAAGGCGTCGACGTTGACGCGATCCGGCGCTGTGGCCGACGTGGTTGTGGCGGCATGGGTCGACACGGCAAACATGCCAACCCAAACCAGCCCCGCCAATAGCCGCACTCCAGGTCTACCAACCATACGTTCTCGTGCCACAGGTAGTCAAATAAGAGAAATCAATAAAATAAATGACTTGTCTAATGTGAATCATCTAAATCATCTAGAGAGAGAGAGAGAGAGAGAGAGAGAGAGAGAGAGAGAGAGAGAGAGAGGGAAGGGAACGTTCTTTTTGCTCCGGGCCGCATGCTTGTCGCTTCACGCTTGATGTAATAATTGCTGATTCTACTCACTGGGCTGTTCAACGATCACTCGGTTGATCGTGCCGTTGATTCAAAAGTGACATTAGAATGAAATGATTTTACTAATTTTCCATCTGCGACTGCCAACGAAACATGCAAGGGTCGTCAAGGCCGCCGGGCAAGGACGAGCTGCGTGTCGGCTACACTGTCATGGTTGGAAGCATCCCCGATCGCGCGGAAGTCCGCGATCTGGAGGATGCGCTGCGCCCCTTTGGAGCCATCGACGAAATCCGCTTTCTGCCCATCAAGAAGAATCGCGCTCGCTGTGCCTTTGTGCAGTTTACGTCGCCCGCGTCCGCCGAGCATGTCTTGAAGGAGCGCAAGCTGGTTGTGTGCGGCTTCAAAGTGCGCACAAGCAAGTACTTTCTGCGTGGAGGTGAGTTGAGAGAGACAGCAGAGAGAGAGAGAGAGGAAAAAAAATCGTTTGATGATCCCTCACGACCGCCAAGAGGGTCTTGCCGCGCTCGCGCTACTCTGAATCTGCTCAGCTTGTGGTGTTCTTGACTATCGTGCGTCCATGATGCGTCACAAGCGCTCGTCTGTCGGCCAAACCGGAGCAATGTGTGTTTTTTGGTTTTTGCAAATTTCGCGTGGCCATTTTCTGCTCTGTGTCTCTCTCATTCCTGACGGCTTCTCAGCGGCACTCGGCTGCTGGATCGGGTCTTTCATTGAAGGTGCCTGTAGACTGCTGACGCTCCGACTTGTAGAATGTCTCTGTGTGTGTGTGTGTGTGTGTGTGTGTGTGTGTGTGTGTGTGGTACGCACTGTCACGTCTCATTCATTCATTCATTCACTCACTCACTCGCTTTATTCTTGCTGTATTGCTTTGTTTCTTTCGCTATTTCTCTCTCTCGTTTTGTATCACTTTGTTTCTCACTCTGTGTCACTTGTTTCGTTCTCCCTCCTTCCTCTCTCTATCCAGAACCTCAACGCGTCAACAACGTTTTCATTGGAAAATTGTCACGGGAAACAACTGAACGGGATTTGTGGAACGAATTCAGCAAGTATGGCAAGATTGAGCTGATTGAACACATGGAGCATCGACACTGTGCCTATGTACACTATGAGTCGCCCGAGTCAGTTCTGCGTGTGCTTGGCCGTCGCGGCTCGCTCACTCTCTGTGGTCAAGTGGTTGTTATTGAGATTCCCAAGGGTCTGTGGGACTCGGCGTATCGTGACGGGCGGTTTGATCAGTACATTCCCCGTCGTTCGCGCTCGCGTTCGCGCTCTCCTCCTCCGCCAATGCGCTCACACTCGACATCGTCGTCCGGCGCACCACCCCCGTCGTCCTCAGCAGCAACGGGTCCGTCACAGCCGCGCCCTTCCTCCCCCTCCCGCGACGGTGGCCGTTCCCGCCCACCCCCCGCCGGCTCTCCATCTTTGCGCCACAGCGGCCGCCAATACGACGAACGTGATCTTGAAGAGCGCAGAAGAGCCCGTTCAATGCGTCACTCGCCCCCACCATCATCTCACCGGCGCCCCCCGTCTCCGCCACACCACTCCCATCACCACCACCCCCCTCATCACCATCCTCACCATCGCCCTGACGACTTCCCTCCTCCCCATCACAACAACCCCCGTGGCCCCTCCCCCCCACACTCCTACCATCCCCATCACCACCAGCGTCCTCCCTCCCCTCCCTATGCCCGTCGCCCTCCCTCCCCCCAACACCCTCCTCGCCCCTCCTTCCAACGAGGTAAATATATAATAATAATTATAATAATTATAATAATTATAATTATATATTCACTATGTACTAACCACTTCTCATTATCCACTCACCTCTTCCCATAGACCCTCCTCTACGCTCCTTCTTCCCTCCTGCGACCATTCGCATTTCCCGTCTCAGTCCTCTCCTCAAAGAACAAGAAATCCACTCGCAACTTTCCAAATTCGGTCCCATACAATGGCTATTTCTGCAGTCGATCCACAATGAGTCTTTCTCCACCGGCCGTTGTTGGGTACAATTCGAAAACAACGTAAATTAAAACTGATTTTTTCTTCTTTGGGTGCGTGCGACAGGTTGAGTTTGTGAATGTGGACAGTGCGCGTGACGCACACGACAATGCACCGCAGTCGATCGCACAGTCCTTTCCCAATGCCATTGTCGAAATGACAACGCCCACGCTGATTGCCGGTGAGAATAACATCTCTCTTTTGTTTCCTCACTCTCTATCACTTTCTGTTGAACATAAACTGTGTCCCTAACGTTGACAAGCATTACTCTAACACTGTGCAACTTGTCGTGCAGGCATTCCCGTTGAGGCAAAGGTGACAGTACGCAACATTCCCGAATGGGCCAGTGAGGACGCCCTCCGGCAGGTTTTGTCGCGATGCGGAAAAATTACACAGATCAGCATCGAAAGCAGTCGCGCACAGCATTATGCGCACAGCAGCCAGGGAAGTGACACGAGCAGTGGCCTTGAGACGACAGGCGTCGTCGTGTTTGACTCCATGCGCGCCATGGTCAATGCACTTGCGCTGTCGGGCCAGGTCGCTCTTGCCACCCCTGAGACTGACTCACAGCAGCAGCAACAGCGCATGCTCACAGTCGAAGTGCCTCGTGATGCTCTCCTTCCCCACTCCGTTGTACTCCCTCAGCAGCCACTGCCGCCTCGCGAGCCCCACCACCCACCCCAGCCCCAGCCCCAACAGCACTACCAACAACACTATCAACACCAACAACAACAGTTCTACGGTAAGACCAGTCTATTTCACACACACACACACACACACAACTCACACACGAACAGAGGGCTCACCCCCACGCGAGCAGCACGCAGCCACCAACACTCCCTCCACTGCATCTACCCCCACCACCATGCCCGCCACAACAACGACCTCATCATCATCAACAGCCGCAACAGCAGCAGCAGCAGCAGCAGTCCCCGTCCGCATCTACCTGTATCTTCGCGACCGTATCAACCCCGAGACAGTCGTGCGCACCGAGGCGCTCGTCCTCGACGCCTCCACGCCGGCCCCTGCCTGCCTCGCCTCCGTCTGCTCTGTCCTGCGCCTCCCTCCACGCACCCCGCTCACCCTCCGCAACGAAGCAGGCGACGTCGTCTCCCTTCCCCACGGCCTTATCCTTGACGGCCGTTACAATGTCCTTCTCACTGAATAGAACGAACAGTAGCAAAAAGAAAGAAAGAAAAGAACAACCAATCTCGCAAAGTATTTTCAATCTACTCTGCCACGGACGCCATTTGATCCCTAATCTTGGTCAAGCCATCCAACATGGTATCAAGGGTCTCGCGGTTGAGTTCAAACCGCACCGACCGCACGCCTGCGAGCTGTTCGGACGACGTTGCTGCCTCGCGCACCTTCATGTCGACAATAGCCGACGGTTGTGCCATGCGCGCAATCGCATCTGCCGACGACTTGATGTCCACTCGCCAGTCAAACGATTCGAGTTTCGGCAATGATACCTAGGAAGAACGACACGTAGACAAAGAGGGGGAGGAGGGGGTGTTCAGCAAGGAAGGAGACAACTTGCATCATCATCACAATAATTATTACTATAATATCTATTATTCTTATTAGTATTATAATATACCATTCCGAGCGTCGCTTCTTCTCTAAACTTGGGCAGTCCGTCGCTCACCACTGCCGCAATCAACTCACGCAAATCCTTGTGGAACTTCTTGGGAAACAAATCGGCAACCTGCACCGGCCCAAGGTTCTCGAACAGCGCTTCAGCAACGACTTTCTTGCACGATCGAAAAAGCTGCAAAATCAAAGGAAAAAAACCCCCCTCGATCAATAAAGTGTCCTCAATTGAGCTCATTCGAACCTCTGCGGCGTCGTCTTCGTCGATTTTTAAGGCTTCCGCTACAGACTGTAATACTGACGAGGGGACTGTGGTGTGGCGGTAGCGAAAAGCCTCCTGGAAGACTGCGCAAAGCACAGCGAGAGTGATGGAGTGTGTTTGAGTGTGTTTGGAGTGGTTGGCATTGGCAAACACAGCCAGGGGACGCCGCAGCGAACAAGGAGGGACGTGTTGCCATCACGACGTGAGGTGGAAAGAGGCGGGGGAGTGGAGGCAATGCGGAGACTGAGAGACGTACTGTAAACAACATATTGTTTCTTGGGGGCGTTCAGGAGGTGGCCCAGGGGGACGCAGTCTGCCTTGTCCATATTGGTAGGTACGAGGGAGACGGGAAAGCAATAAAATAATTGTTAATTTGTTATTCACTGTTATTTAATATTAATTTGTCATATCAGTCGAAATAGTAAAGATTTAGTGTAAGTAACTCAAAGCTCAATCAAAACACAAGACAGAATAATACAAGTTATGTCTGACTTTGGGTCGGAAACAGCCTAACTGAGTTTCACACACTACACAGGCACTCATTCCCTGTCGGGACTCGGGAAGGACAATCCGGAATCTTACAGTTTACTACTCGCCTCTCCACTACACTTCTTCTCGAGACGATACACCGCCTCAAGAACACTCTCTGGCAGATCTGCTCTCTTTCCAAGTCCGTAGTCATAACTCACAATTTTGCCTGTTCCCTCGGCTGCAATGCGATTGTGTGTCTCGGACACAACTCTACACAGACAACGCCGTAAACACCGAATCAACACACCAATGTGAAGCAGATGGCGAGTGTCACATAGGCAAGAAGAGAGTGTATGTGTGTGTTGCTATGAGTGTGATAGAGCCCCTTTGTGGAAGCAGATAGAGAGGGCCCTCAGGGCAGGCGTGAAGCACTGCTGCAGCGGGACCAAGTGCGGACTGGGGGGTGCCGTCCCACACACACACACACACACACACTCACACACACACACACAACACAACATAACACAACACAACACAACACAACACACACACACACTCACACACACAACACAACATAACACAACACAACACAACACACACACACACACACACACACACACATACACACACACCTACCGATATATCATAGTAAAGCCCGCCTTGGAAATATGATCAGCACGACACCCAATCGAAATCGAGTCGGGGAACGTCAGAGGGAACCTGAATCGAGTGCCGATGAGAATGGACGAGAGACGTCCACACAATAATACAATTCGTACTTATATTTGCAGTCGGTGTTGGCCAAAATCGGACCGATTCCTGTCCCGTTAATGAAATGTTTGCGCAACTCGGCGTCCACTAATTCGTCTGAGGCAATCTCCGAGAAGTACTTCAACCTGGCATTCTCGAAATAGCGAAAATACTGTTCAAAAAGGATTCATTCAGCGTTTGAAGTTTGAAGTTCCTTAAGCGCAGTCCTAGCCGTACATTGACGTTGTTGACGTGCTGGTAGGCGTCCATGGCACCCCACTCGACGTGCTGCCGTACAACGACAGGGAAATGGCGAGTGAGGTTGACAAGTGCAGACATTGGGAAATGAATAAAAACTGTGACTCAAAAATCAAACCTAATCAAAATCAAACAATCACTCTCAATTGACTTTGACAAACATGTACGATTCAGGTTTTTTGACATCAAAGAAAGCGTGTGTGTATTAGACCACCACATCTTCATAGTGTGGATTTACTGCCACTGCTGGGGCTGCTGCTGGGCGGCGGCCGGGGGCTGCTGGGAGTTCCACTCGGCCCACTGCTGGGAGTCACCACCCCACTCGGGAGCGGCGGCGCCAACGGGAGCAGCCGTGGTGAAGGCAGCGGCGGGGGCAGCGTCACCCCACTCGCCCGAGGCCGGAGCGGCGGCGGCGGCGTCGACGGGCTGCTCACTGCCCCACTCGTCGGCGGCGGCGGCGGCCAGAGGCGCAGCGGCGGCCTGCTGGGCCTGCTCGCGCGCGCGGAGCTCGTCCTTCTCAATCTCTTCGGGGTCACGGAAGAAGAAGAGATCGGGCATGATGGCCCACTCCTCGGTGCGCGAGATGGCGCCCTTGAGGCGGAGGACCTCACGAGCAAGGAACCACCACATAAGACCAATCGAGTGGATGCTCTTGTTGTTGCAAGGGATGGCCACGTCGACGTGCTTGAGGGGCGAGTCGGTGTCGCAGAAGGCAACGGTGGGGATGTTAGCGTACGACGCCTCACGGATGGGCTGGTGGTCCGTGCGCGGGTCAGTCACGACAAGCAGACGGGGCTCGCGGAACGCCTTCTGGATCTGGTTGGTGAAGTTACCGGGCGTGAAGCGGCCGGCGTACGACGTCGCCTGGACCTGCGTCGAGAACTTGAGCACGGCACGCATGCCGTACGGGCGCGCTGAGATGGCCGCAATGTCGGCGGGGTTCTCAATGGCGGCAATGACACGCGCAGCAAGCATCATCTTCTCCCACGTCTTGTGGAGGTTGATGAGGAACACACCGTCCGCACGGCGCTTGTAGACGTACGACGCCATGTTGGGGTCGCAGTTCTTGGTGCCCAGGTGAACGTGGGCAGCAAGCATCTTCAAAAAAATAAAGAGAAACGAATGGGAAGTGAATTCACATTAGTGCACTAACACACAAAAAAAAAAAAACTTACCTTCTTGATGTCATCGCTGGACGGAGCAAGGATTGATTGACCCCCGGACATTTTAAGAATCTTGTCGGAAAGAGTGACGGTTGACAAGGACGCAGAAAAGCGGACGAGATTTGGTCTACCTGAGAGAGAAAAAAAGAAGAAAAAAAGGAATGAGAGTCAGCAAAGGAGAGCGATTGCGCGGGAGTGGGAGGCGGGGAAGGCGTCGGCTCAAGGGGTGGACGCCACGACATGCGCGCGCGAGGGATTACGAGCGCTTCACGTGGAGAGAGAGAGAGAACGGAAACCAAAAAAAAAAAAAGAAAAAAAAAAAATCTCGTGTGGACAATTTGTGGACACATGCTCAAGCGCTGCTTGGGTGCATGTCGAGAGTACACGTTCAAACGGCATGTAGCAGGGGGGCGGGAGAGAGAGAGAGAGAGCAGGAAAGCAGAGGGAAAAGGATTCAGACAAGACACGCTTAGACGCATGCTTAGAGGGCGAGAGGGCCTCGTGGGGGGACGCCGACTGGGGGCACGCCAGCGACGAAGACTCACCTTGACAAGAAGACGAATAAAAGAGGCTTTTTCATTTTCATTCAAGATCAATCAAATCAAAATAATTTAATTTCAACATGGACGTGGACCAGACTCGCATGCGCGAGCACTTAGAATGTCCCTTGTGTCTTAAACTTATGCTTCGTCCCGTGACCGTTCCCTGCGGTACACAAAATAATTCAAAAATTTGAGCTGTCAGTTTTGCTCTCACTCACACACTGTCTCTTTCCTTCTGTGACAGGCCACTCGCTATGCCGCCACTGTCTTGTGGCTGCGTGTCGCCGGACGCCAAGCTGTCCGCTGTGCCGAGCCCCATGCAAAGTGACGCGGCAGAGCAGGGTCACAGTGGCGCTGGAGAAGGTGATCGAGGAGCATTTTGCAGAGGAGTACGACGAACGCACAAAAGAGGTCGCAGACGACACGCTTAGCGACCAGCGCCGCGACAACGTGCCTGTCTTCGAGGAAGGCATCTACTTTCCAGGGCAGCGGGCCGTCTTTAACTTCTACGAGCCGCGCTACGTGGCATTGGCACGCCGGTGCATTGCGTCTGGCTCGCCCTTTGTCGTTGTGTCGCGCAAGGCGTTGGGGCTGCTCAATGAGCGCGCCTTGGCACGCGCCAGCGACGCTGAACGTCTTGCACGACTGGCTGGCAACCAAGAGGGCGCAGCACGAGGCGCCACGACTCTCTTGTTGAACCGTACGGGTACCCTGTGCGACATTGAACAGCACGCCGAGTACCCTGACGGGCGCATTGTGTGCTCGACCCGCATGCTCGCACGCGTGCGCATTGTTGAAACACGCGTTGAAGCAGACCGACTCACTGTTGCTACAGTGCAAGAGGTAGAGGACGTCGAAGAAGACGAAGAGGAGCCCACAGCAACCACTGAGACCACCGTGGCCCGCGCCGACGATGACCCTCTGCGTACCATGCCTCTTGCTCAGCTCGAGTCCGAACTACAGCGTCTCATGCACCAACTCTTCCAAGTGTCACTTCTGTTTCGTCTGCGCGCGCTCTTTGGCCAGCGCCTCCCGCCCCTCCCGACCATCCCGCGCGACTGTGATGACGCATCGCTGTGGGCCGCCCCGTTTATTCCCGGTCATAGCATCATCTACCAGACCTGGTTGGAGATGCCATCTCGCCGCGCCCGTCTTGTGGACGAGATTACGCTGCTCCAACGTCACATTCGCGTCTCAAGACGCTTCTCGTACATTCTCGCGGCAGTTGTTCTTGTTCCTCTCACCGCCTGGGCCTTCTCCTTGTAACACAAAGAAGCACCAGCAGCTGAGTGATTTGTATAATAATATAATTATATTTTTCCTTGTCAATCACAAACGAAACACACACACACACACACACACACACACACACACACACACACACACACACACACACACACACACACACACACACACACACACACACACACACACACACACACACACACACACACACACACACACACACACACACACACACACTGACACACACACACACACACGGCGATTGTGCTGGCTCTGTCGAGTGTCGATAATCGTTTTGAAATCAGTCATCAGTATCAGTTCAGTTTTTTCTACTCACTCCCCTCATATGCTTGTCGTCGTTGTCATCGATGCGATTGCCGACTTCCTCGACATAAACGGCGCATTTGCACGGCACTTTGGTGTGGACGACTGTCAGCCTGTGCTCACATTGCGCAGTGCACTTGACGAAGCGATTGCATCATTACACACCCGCCGTGCCGCGTCCGTCGTTTCTGTACGCTCCGCTTACGCTCCCGGCCAGTTTCGTGTGCCACACCTGTGTACGTCTGAGGAAGGACAGGCGACTGCGCTGCGGAATTTGCCGGTGGATGCGCTCGACATTGTCAAACGACACAACTCCATCTTCACGGCACTGCCACGTCGGCAGGAGAGCCAACTCCTGAACACAATCGCACACGCCGACGTTCTCGTGTGCGGCGTGACCACTCCAAAGTGCATTGCGGCCGCTGTGGCTCAGCTCCAGGGCCGCTGCCGTCGCGTGATCGTCGCGGAAGATCTGGTCGCCGCACGCGCAAGTTCTCATCGTCGCCACCGCCAGCTCTTGGACGAGTGGGCGCGGCCCGACACCGACAGCGAACTGCGCGTTGTTCAGTCGTGGCGCGCTCTTCTTGACCCGCCGCAGTCGTGCAGTGGCACGCTCCACTACGCAAACGGCTCCATCCCCTCCATGCGCGTCTTCATGATGCTCTACGAGCGAGACCTCGCCTTCGAAACGCACCGGCTCTTTATCATGCGACGTCCCGCGCCCACACGCCTGCCCGACTACCTTGCTCTCAACCCGCGTGGCCAAACACCCGTCTTATCTGTGTCCAGCGGCGGTGCAAACCATCAAGTGGTGCACCTTCGTGAGTCGCTTGCCATCTTGCACCACCTCGACACGGCGACTTCAGCGTCACTGTCCCCGTCTCGTGCCCTTGTACTTGCCCTTACTCAAGAAAGCGAACGTCTACGCCTTATTCTTGATCCCCTCGAGCACTTCTTTGAGGACCCTCGCGGACTGACCCTCGACGGTGCGTCGCTGTGCGCGGCACTGACGGCCATCGTCCGCGAACTTACCGTGTGGGAACGCTACGCCAACGAATCTCCAACCGCGTTTCTTGCAGGGACTTCTCAAATCAGCATGGCTGACTGTGCCTTCTTCCCCATTCTGGCGCTGCTCGTGCGTCGCGGACTGCCCGTCGCGAACGGCGACGCTGAGCCGCTTTGGCCTGCGTTGCGCGCGTACTTTGACACGATGATCACACAGAGCAGTGTTCGTCGTGCGACGCCCGTTGGCTGGCACACGTGTGATGAAGTGGGTGTGGACGGTGGTCGTAGTTGTCGTCGAGTTGGTATCAATGTGTGGCGCAGAGCGCTCGAGCGACTGGAACGAGCGCGGGACGAAGAGGGTCTGCTGGTGCTGGAGGAGTCACTGGTGCGCCTCATGCGACCTGCAGTGACCGCTATCCATGAGACGACGGAATCTAAGGAACCAGAGCGATTGCCTTACCAATGTGGTGTGTGTGCCGTCGAGTACAGAAGTGCCGCCGAGGGCATAGCGCACATGTACGAGTGCCATCCTATTGACGAAGACACTCAAGACAGAAGTGGAGAGGAAGAGGCACATGCCACACGCGGACCTGTCTTCACGCCCGAGTACTATGCTTGCCATGGTCACTGCGCCGAGCGTCCACTGCGCCGACTTGGCGCGGGCGACTCACTGCTATTCTTTGACGTGACAAGCGGCCCAGAGATGGAAACGGAAACGGAGCTGTTTGTGCGTCTACGTGACGAAGTGGACTGGCAGGAGATGCAGCACCGAGGGGGTGCAGTGCCCAGGCTGGTCGCTGTACAAGGTACTCTTGAGTACCGTCCTGACGGCAGCTATGTCGAGCCTGTCTATCGCCACCCGGCCGATGCTCAGCCTCAATTGAAAACGTACCACCACCACACTATTATAATTATTCGCACTATAATTTATTAATATAATTATATCACAACCACTCTTTTTTTTTTTTAGATGGACTCCGATAATGGAACGACTGCGAGCGCTTGTGAGTCGACGCCTGGGCCAGCCAGTGAACCATGCGCTGATCCAGTGGTACCGCACTGGGACAGACTACATTAGCGAACATGCGGATAAGACACTGGATATTGCTCATGGGAGTCGCATTTGCAATTTGTCGGTGGGCGCTAGTCGGGTGATGCAGATGCGTGGGAAGCGCGTGCGGGACGGGGAGGTGCAGGAGCGAGTAGGGGGTGCGCTTGAGAAGATCACGCTGGTTGATGGCAGTTTATTTGTGCTGGGGTGGGACACCAATTTGAAGATGACGCATGAGATTCGTCAGGACAAGCGAGGCGCCGAGAAGAAACGGCCTGACGAACTGATGTGCGACGGTCACCGCATTTCCATCACATTTCGCACAGTGGCGACGTTTCGTCGATCGTGTGACGGAGCACTCTTTGGCCAGGGTTCCAAATGGAAGCACGAGAGTGACATTGTACCAGAGGAGACTCTCTCCACGCACCACGACGACGAGGAGACTGTACGACTTATTCAGGCGTTCTCTGTGGAGAACCGCAGTGCCGATTTTGATTGGGACACAGAGTACGGCGATGGCTTTGCCGTGATGAACATGCGAGAAGTGTAAAAAAAAAAAAAAGTGTGTGGTAGTAGTACGGAGTAATGTTACTATCATAATAATAAGACGTTATTATTATTATTAAATTTATTATCATTATTATCATCATAATTATAATTACATAATTATATGTATTACAGATCATTTTGAAAGACTTTGGTGAGGAAGAGAGCGACATCCTTGTTGGCCCAGTAGCGCACGTGTGTGACGCCCGAGAAGAGATGGGGGGCACTCATTTCAAGAGAGTCCTGTTGGAGGACATAGTCGAGACGGTCCTGACCGTTTGGAAGAGAGAGGGTGTGTGAGGCGGGAAGAGTCAAAGTGGCAGTGGCTTCGTCATCGGATGTGGCTGTTGTGTGTGCGGTGGTGGCAGTGGTAGGTACACTGAGTGTGTCGGCTGTGGGTGACGCACTGCGGAGTCGCTTTGTGCGATGGTGCAACGCTTCAGAACTGTCTGCTTCTTCTTCTTCTTCTTTTACTTCTTCTTCTTCTTCTTCTTCTTCGTTTTTTTCGGCTTCGTCTTCGTCTTCTTCGTCACTGTGAGTGCGTTTCAGTGTTCTATCGACTGAGCCGCCTCGCGTTGACCGAGTGCTCATGTTGTCCTCCTTTTCATCTGTTGCGTCTGCTGTTGCATCGTCATTCTCGTTGGTGTTGCTACTGTTGAGCAGTTCTTCGCGGTCACTTCCTGGCGCGAAAATGCTCGAGAGGAACTCCCACGAGAAAGAAGAGGTGACGGAGGGAAAGGAGTTGTGAAGACCGACAAGTGAGCGTGACAGCGAAGTGACACTGTCGCGCACGTGCATGTGTAGCTTCTTGCCTCCGCCGCGGTAGTGTGCCAGGAGAACGGGTGGGATGGACTGGAATGCGCTGGAGATGCGTGGCTCAGCGCGATAGGCCACTGAAAGAGAGAAAATGAGCAAAATTTCACTAGAAAATTGTGTGTTATGTGCGTACTGGGGTCGTAGGGATGGAAGACGTTGTAGATGTGGGTGGTGTCGGGCACGTGAAAGGGGAGGTTGCGGAAGATGTTCATGGCGGCGAAGGGCGAGCCCAGAATGATGAGAGAGCGGATGGCAAAGGGGAGTGGCAAGTGGGAGTCCTCTTGGGCGTCGCCTGGTAATCGACATTCAATGTTGGTCACAAGGTCGTGGCAGGCGATGCCTCCCAGGGAATGCCCAATGAGATAGACCTGTCCGGCAAAGTCGGGTTGGTCCGCTGTGAAGGCAGTGAACTCGCGTGTCATGAGGTCCCTGAGATGGTTTCGCAGTCGATGCGACTGGTTCGTGTACAGCAGGATGTCGGCAAGCTTTTCGTTGTTGATTGCGCGGATGTAAGGGACTGTGTCGAGCGTGCAAGCGTCGAGTTCACTACAGAAAGGGGAAACAGCGACACCAAATGCACACGATGGCGTTCATGCGAGCTCACGGCGTCCCTGACTCCCTCCTGGACACGTACCTTTGCATGAACTCTCTAAAGTAGTTGTGCCACTCGATGGGCACGAACTTCACCCGGAGATTGCTGTGGCTGTTGAGCTGTGGAGCGGAAAAGGTCAAATCCCGTGATTTCGACACAAAGTCAGTGTTACCTCAGCAATAATCTCCACGTTCTGCGCAAGAAGCTCTACTTTCTCTCGAGTGCCCTCCGAAGGACCCATTCCGTGGACGCAAAACACCAGAGCCGTGTAGGGGCGCGAAGAGGAGGAGTTCGACATAATAAATGAAATAATACTGATAATGAATTATTATTGATGATAATAATTATTATAAAATTATTTATTTTTTGATATTTCAATTTTCTAACATGAAAAATGAATTATTCTGCTGCCATTTGTGTCACACAGTCACAAAGACAACTTTAAGACATTACAGACATGCGCAAGAATATTGAATTATAAACGTTGGTATGAGAGAAAACCACTTTAACTTTCACACTTTACTCGTGAAGTCGCAAAGAGAGACGGCCATGTGATGTGCGCAGATAACGAGGCTCGTAGTGTGAGGTTGGGTAATGTTGCGAGACGGATCCTGTTCCATAAAGAAAAAGAACGAGGTGTGATTTTTTGTGAACTAAAAGGTAATATTAATTTTCAATACTCAGCGGCAAACGCTCAAGGGCAGGCAGGGAGACGTCCTGCTGGTAGGAGGAGCGAGGGGGGCTTGTTGAAGAGTCTGTGTGGTGAAAGAGAAGCGAGTGGGGCTGGCCGAGGTAGGCGTGCGCGGTCGCTCTTCTTCGGTGGGCACTCTACGGAATAATGTTGACAACAATTGACACACCACAATATATTCACATACTGAAAGGTAGTCTCTGGAGGTTTCATGGGGCAGGAAGGGGCGATGGGTCTCGCGCGTTGACGTCGTCCATGTGTCTCGGTCCTGACGCTGACGGTTGCCTAGAAACCAAGATTCCCGGACGCGCTCCTCATGCCAGTTGTCCACCAGCACGCCCTTATTGAAGGTGAGGGGTGCGCGGTAGCTTAAGTCGCGGAGAGGGATGGGGATGAGACTTCGTTCCATCGATATCGTTGAATTGAGAAGAAATGCAAGAAAGAATACTGAATAACTTTCAAGTAAATAATAATAATAATAAAAATTATTATTATTATTAATTTTATTATTATGAATCAGAATAATTATATTAGATCTTTCTTTCACCCAAAAGAAACCAATACTAATATAATTCAAAGTGAAACTTTTCTCAATATTAATGAGGGGCGAGAGAACAGTCAGATGACTTGATATATAAAAAATTAATAATCAAAAAGCCTTTTAATTAGACAGAGAATAAACCACAAACACAAAACTCAGCGAACCATTTGATCTTGGCCAAACGAATAGTCGTAGAACTGTCGGGAGAGTGCCTCGTTGGCTTTGCGACGCGCAACCAGCGCGCGTTTGGAGTCACCGCTCATCAGCCGCTCAAGACAGTACGATCGCATAGTGTGCAGAACCTAAAACACGTCAGGACTTTATAAGTTTCTGCAGCGGTTAAATTGTAAAAGGTTTTCGTACAGTCGCGAGTGAGTCTGTGTGTGCAATGTGTCGACCAGATGAGCTCTTTTTGTTGGTGGTGTGCTGTGCCAGTTCACTGTCCATCATTGAGCATTCGTGCGCAAATGTGTACTGCTCCTCCTTCAAAACCAAAAACAATTGAAAAATTTATAGTTTAGGCTTTGCGCAATTGTTTCTCTTTCCCGTCAACCGTTTTTGTACCTGTTGTTGATCCGTGCGCGCCGAACGACGGATAAGTCTCTCCACCGCACGCAAATGCTCTCGTGCTCCGCTGTAGTCGCCGGAATCAGCCAATTCCGCACACTATTTAAAAAGAGCGAAACACAATTATAATAATAATAATAATTATTATTATTATTAATATTATAAGAATAACACAAAAATAAACGAAGCAAAAAAAAAATCTTACTCTGTGAACACCCGCAAGAGCACAGGGTGCAACGTTGATGCCTTCTTCGGCCTTCACTCGATCCGTTGTCACTGCCAAATAAAAAGAAGTATTATTATTACTAATTGTTTTGGTATTTTTTCTCTCTCTTACTCTTTCGCAAATAGGAGATAACGCGCATCATTTTGGCGCCGTCGCTCGCACGGACATACTCAATCTGTGCCTGAAACGGTTTTGACACAAAAGCACTCTAAATAAAAATAAATTAATCAACGTGGAAAAGGAAACCCAAGAAAAAACAAATTAATATAGAAATTAATTATTATTATTAATTATAATAAATTACCTCGTTGTCCAGAGAACGGAGTTGCTCTTTGAGAGCAAAGGAGAAGGAGACGTCCGTCTGTTCAGTCACATTGGGCAGCGCACATTCGGCGCAGGAGACGTCTTTGGTGGATTCCACAGCCAGCTTTGCTTTCGCGCTTACTGAGGAGTGCTTTTCGGGAGTTTTGGTCTGGTTGCAGTGCAGTGAGAGTGTTGCGTCACTCAAAAGGCGGATTTTTGCGTTCGTCGCGACAATTTTATTCTGAGAAATCTACAAAATAATAATGATAGAAAAAGTCAATTAATCCACATTAATTTTTTCGCACAACGGAGAATACAATTAATAGTTACCGATCTGACATCACGAATGAGTTGCATTGGCTTTGTGATGTTGACTGAGCCGCTGGTGAGGCGGGCGCAGGCGGACAGATGGCCCAGCGCGCCATTGGTGCCCGATCCTTCAATCCCAATGACACTGATTGATGTGCCAAACTGTATTAATGGAGTTGGTAAAGTGTGAGTGTGAGTGGGGGAGGAATAGTGTTATTTCGTTGACGTTTACCTCACTTGCGTGTTCACCGATCATTTCGTAGTAACGAGCGGCCTTGTTGGCAATGTCATTGTCACTGCTGTATGACTCGATTGCGCCCAGTCCAGTGTTGGGCATGCCATCAGTGCACACGACGACCTAAAAAAAAAAAACAAAAAAACAAAAAAAAAAACAGGAAGAGTGAAGATTAGGGTTAGGGTTGCCACTGACTGAGGTGGACTTGGTAGAAGTGGTGGCTAGAGAGTGTGTGCGTATATGTGTGTGTACCTCGCTGAGTGGTGCGTGTGAGGCAAGCCCAATGCCATACGCCAGAGCGGGTCCAAGTGCAGTCATTCCCAATGTACTCAGACCTACACACACAATCAACTTAAACCGTGAGCCAGGCGAGAGACAAACAAAAAAAAATAGACGTGATTACGAGAAATAGCGGACTTGACACCAAGCACTGACTGGGCAATGGGCACATGCGTAGCACTCTTGGCCATTGCACTGCCTGACTGGAACAGCGCACGGAAGTCATTGAGCTGCTCACTCGACACAGTCTCACGCACAGCTCCCTCCGAGTCATACACGGTCAGGACTGACCCGAATGTAATTACAAAAACCCGCTTGTTGCAGTACGTTGCCACTAGCTGGTCCACTTGTCGCAGAATTGCTCCCTATTCAAAATAATAATAAATTAATAATAATAATAATAATAATAATAATAATAATAATAATAATAATAATATTAATAATAATAATTAACTTTTCTCTCTCTAGAACAGTCTCACATTTTTCTTTTCCTACCTGAATTGCTTCGAGTCGAGTGACATTCTTGCGGCTGCTGAGTCCACCTGTGCGCGCGTCCTTCCACTCATTCATCAGCTCAGGCACTTCCACGGTCACTCCCATTGAGCCTGTACGTCATACCAATAAATTAAAAATAGTCAGTGGTCATTCACTCACACACACAAACACTCACAAATGCACACAGTGAGTGAGAGAAAACCCCCCCTTTTTTTCGGTACCGGAAATGTCGACACAGTAAACGACAAAGGCATCGCTGTGAGAGGTGGGTGCAGGGAGTGGGGCGGAGGGGGCAGAGGGGTCTGCGGAGGAAGGGTCGTAGGCAGGAGGGGTGAGCATGTAGTCGACGATGGAGATGGACTGGGACGGGAGTGCGCCTGACGACGCCACTGTCGTGGTGCGGTTGAGCTGGGTGCAGAAGCAGCAGCGCCATGAGAGAGTTGCTTTGTCTTCGTGGTGGAATTCCGTGTTGAGAGAAGAGAGGATGGCCGGGCAAAACTGGCACTTGAGGGGCGTATCGCGCATCATGTGCACAGCGGTGTTGAGGGCGCCCAGTGTCACCACGGCCGAGTTGGTGTCGGCCTTCTCTTTGCGCACCTGCTTCACCGTGGTCGTGTTGATCTGGCGGGTGACGGTGCGCTGGGTCGTCGTGACCGCATCCCCTGCAGGTGTGGTTGCCTTGCGGGAAAACAGCGATCCAAAAAATCCGCGTTTGCCGCTGCGAGCACCACCACCACTACCACCACCGTTGCTGCTGCTGCTGCGTAGACCCGGCACCACAACTTGCTTGCGGTACGAATCTTCAATGGTCGGATCGTACTCCTGCACAAACACCCCCTGCACAAATTGCACAACAATGGCACTCTTGCCGACTCCTCCGTCGCCCAGCACCACCACCTTGTACTCCTTGCCATGACGCGGTGTGTTTCGGATCAGCTCAAAAAAAGCCTCTTGGATGTTGATGCGAAGCTTTGCACTAAGATGAATAAGATGGTCAAATATCAGTCACTACTTATTATGTGTATTACCTTGTTTCAATAAGGGGAATGCCCTCTGACGCGGCAAGCTCGGCAGCCTCTTTGGTTTCGACCTCACGTTGCGCATTGGCATCGACCTTGTTGCCCACAAGAATCATCGGAACGTTGTGAGTGTCTTTGATGCGGCGACAAAAACTGATGAGCGATCGCGCTGCCATGAAAGAGAAGCGGTTTGTGATCGAGTACACGATCATAAAGCAGTTGCCCGTGCGCGTGTACTATCCAATTGAAAATCATGGTTACAAAACATGAATAATCAATAAATAGTTTTACCTGATCGCGCATGCACGAGTACTCCTCTTGACCTGCCGAGTCGAGAATGTCCAGAAGACACGTCTCACCATCGTCGTGGGCATGGGATGCCTCGCTCACAATCTCAGTGAGCGTCTTAACGCCAAATTCCGTTTCGTCGACGAGATCGTGCGCGTTTTTTTGCTGCCCGTCGTCCAGAAAGACGCAATTGCTTCCAAACTCCATGTTGCTATGATATGGTGTTTGGGGAGTTTTTGGATCACTAGGAAAGGTTGAGGGTGGTATGAGAAAGAGAGGAAAAAAAAGTGACAGGAAAAACTAAGTTGGATTGTTGATTATTTTGGCGTTTGCGATCGGTCGAGTAAATCTGAATGCATCGCAGTCTCGCTTCAGATTCAAGCACACGCGCCTGGAAGTGGTTTAAGAATGATATAGTATTATTATGGAGCAAGATTCGCTGAAGATCTTGCTGGAGGGAGGACAGGGAGTTGAATTAAAGTTTGGCGGGATGAGTGAACTGGTTTTGATCTGACGTCAAGATTTTGAAGACTTACTTGCACAGTCAGTCTACTTGGTCGCGTAAGGGTAAAGAGACAGTCGACAGATCCGATACAGCTTGGTCTTTGATTGCTATCTCTCGAGCGAAGTTGTGATATTTGGGGGACAATTTAAGCTCCTTCCTTTTAATTTGAGATCAATAGATAGATATTTCAATTTGCCCGTCAAAAGAATGAACTGCCAGAATCAAAGACAACGAGTGGTATCTTTCAGTCAATCAGATTACAGATACATCAGTATGTCTGTCTTTTGCCCGGCCAGACTCTTGGAACTTTAATCATATAATAATCATAAATTATCACACATTACAATATCTTAACGATTAGCTATTTGACTTATTCTTTGCTGCTTAGTTGATTTGCGCCCTTTCTCATCACTCCCATGCAAGGCCATGTGCTTCTACGCACTATAAGTGCCTTTCTGGCTCTTGTGGCGATGGGATTGTCGTCGAATGAAGTTGAATATTTCCGCGACGCTGAACCGGTTGACATGACCAACAATGCTGTGGAGCTTCAACAGAAGCAACCATGGGAACGTGCTGTAGACATTGAGCGAGTGATTGAGCCGTAACAATTTGTTTCACGACGAAAAAGAAAACAATGCACTAAACACTCAGAGTGTCTCAAAACACAGATTTGATGTCTCTGCTGCGGAGGGACGCCGACGCTGGCAGGCAATGGAGCGACGTGTGACTGGAGGTGCTGTTTCAATGGCTGAATGGCACGATCACACGTATACAATGGCACAGGTGCGTCTGTCGCGAGAGACACCATTGGCACTCCAACACCTCACTCTGTCGCTTAGACTGGCAATCTGGACTCCGCCTGGTCGTTGCTGCAGTACGGCGTCGTTCCCGCCATCAAACGAGCAGCCGTGCTGAACGACAACTACCCGCTGCACCGGGCGGCGGCGCGGGGAGACGTGGCGTTGCTCGAGGAGCTCCTGGGGCGCGACGGACTGGACGTCGACATGCCCAGCGAGGATGGCACGACTCCGTTGCATGCGGCTGTTGCCGCCAGTCAACGGGAGGCTGTCCGCATTCTACTGAACCATGGTGCCGATGTGGAAGGTTTCAAAAAGCAATCCTCTTCTCTCCAAGCGCTCATGGTGGTTTCGTGTTGAGTGTAGCGATGGGAAACAACGGAATGACCTCAATGCACATTGCGTCTTCGATTGGATCCTGTGAGCTGGTTGAGGCGCTTCACGAGCGCAATGCCGACGTTGACGCACCCCATAAGTTTGCAGGATCGACTCCGTTGCACTTTGCAGCGGAAATGAACGAGACTGAGACAGTGCGCACACTGTGTCGCTTGCACGCAAATGCAGCGCGCGAAAAGGCCCAAGGCGGACGTCCGTTGCACGTGGCAGCCGATTTGGGATTTGATGCAGTTGCGACCGTGCTTCTGGAACAGTGCGGGTCGGATCCAGGTTGACCAAAACACGTTTTTTTTGTTGCGTGAATCCTAAAACAAATTCGTTTCTGCACAGATGCGCTTTTGCTGGGCGACACAACTGCTGCGTATCTTGCGGCACAAAACGGCCACGTGGACACACTGCGCACACTGCTCAAGCACAATGCCAATCCGAACTACGTGATGCCTCGTGGGAAGAAAACTTCTGCTCTGCAAGCCAAAGAAGGGTATGGAGTTGAAGTGTTTCTGAAGTGAAGAAAACTAATTTTGAGGGCGGGTGTAGGTCCTCCTCAGACACCGAGTTTGGGTATGAGGCGGCGAATGGAGCAACAGCCCTACACGCAGCCGTTGAGAATGGCCATGTGGCATGTGTGCGTGCTCTGCTCGACTCTGGGGCCCGTCAATTGGCTTCAATGGAAGGCGCTTCTCCTATTTATATTGGTACAATGCTCTTCATCTCTCCGTCTCCCTTTTCACTTACTCTTTTCCTTTTTCTTCTCTCTCTCTCTTTCTAATCATTGCTTTGCTTTTTTCTCTCAGCGGCGCAATACCGTCACCCTCACATTTTGCATCTGCTCCTGACACACCCCAGCAGCCCTGAACCTGAGTTGCTGCTTCAGGCGCGTCTCCCGCGCGACGGCGCAACAGCCCTCTTTGTTGCCAGTGGCAACGGCCCTCTGTCACTCATTGACGTCCTTGCGCCATTCCTCACCGCACACCCACACCTCCTTGACATCCCAACGTACCAAGGAGCAACGCCACTCTCATACGGTACACAAAAACGACAGATCCGCAGAGAGTGCTTATTTGTGTGATGATGTATATAGCGTGTCACAGCGGACACGCTGAGATTGTGGCGCAGTTGCTTGCGTTGGGCGCTGACCCTCACACAACGCTCAAGGACGGCTCAACTCCACTTCACGCAGGTAAATCAATCTCACGCACACACACACGCATTATTGAAGACTGATTGGGTCGCTAGCGGCTCATGCGGGACACGCGTCTATTGTGGCACTGCTGACAGAGCACACACGAACACGTGTCAACGCACAAGACACTGATAGACACACTCCACTCCATTTGGCCCTTCTCAAGGGTCATTTGCGCACTGTTCAGTCGCTCCTCAGTGCTAACGCGGACCTCTCAACCAATGTGCGCTCCTCCAATGCGACTCCTTTACACCTAGTACATATCCCACACACAATAACACAACACAATCTGAGTGTGGTGTCTCCCTTAGGCGGTTTCATCTCGCTCAGTCGCACTTGTCCGGTTTATTCTTGCTCAACCGTCCATCAACGTCAACGCAGTCACTCGCCAGTACAGAGCCACAGCGCTTCACATTGCCATTCAGTCTGAGCTTCATCCCATTGTTCAGCTGCTCTTGTCCGACTCGCGTGTCAACTGTGACCTCAGACTCTCCACAGGAGAATCTCCCTTTTTTCTCGGTAACTCATTTTTGGCTCTCTTGCCCCCCTTTTCTGACACACACACACACACATACACACACACACACACACACACACACACACACACACACACACACACACACACACACACACACACACACACACAC
>CALSCP010000648.1:40269-57338 GCA_943704425.1 Ministeria vibrans ATCC 50519 | reverse complement strand
ACACACACACACACACACACACACACACACACACACACACACACACACACACACACACACACACGCACGTTGTTAGCTGTTTCTCAGGGACTCGGTGCACTGGCACAGCATCTTCTTGAGCATCGCAAAGTGCGTCCTTTCCTGCGCACCACCAGTGGCTACTCGGCACTGCACGCCAGTGCCACTCACTGTCACCCGACCACCCTCACTCTCATGCTCACCACTATCAATACCACATCAACATCAGACAACTCCCTGCGTCCCAGTGCACTCCTCAACCAGCAGAGCACTCTTTCTCGTGACACTCCTCTCCACTTGGCCCTCTCCGCAAAATGTCTCGCGTGCACTCTCCTCCTCGCTCGCTCCCCTCTCGTCCGCATCGACCTCCCAAATGCCGCCGGTGACTCCCCATATGCGCTTGCCTTGCGCCTGAATGACCCTGACCTTCTCAAGGCCCTCCAGCACAGACTTTGACCCTACTGTATACAATAATAAAAAACAATTGTTGACTTGAAACAAGTTAATTTGGCAGTTACACTCAGTCTTCTCTTTCTTTCCCCCTCCTCTCCTCTCCTCTCTTTCCCCTCCTCTCTCCCGCTGGTTAATCAAGCTTGTTGATGTTGTGACGGACAGTCAAAATGAACATGTTAAGGACTTCTGAGGGATTCACTGGCACACTCTGAAAGTGTCGTCGCACAGACTAAGAGAAACACACACAATCAGAGTTTCCAAAAAATTCTCTCTCTTTCAGACGGGTTTACATGAATTAAGTCTTGTTTCGAGGCTGAATTTCGCGGCGCTAATCTGTAGAACCGTTTGTAGCGCTTCAGTGAATTCATTGCGAGCGATTCAAAATCAACCTAACACACACATTAAACATGAGCGAGAGAACATTTCAATCACAATGGGGTTTTCTTTGCTTTGCTTACTTCGCCAAAGGTTGCGGTTGCTGACGTAAGAGGAACGGCACTGTACGAGGGAGGATACGGTACGTAGCCTGTGGCTGGCGGAAAGCCCGACTGAAACTGCAGCTGAGGGTTTGCCGGCTCGTCACTCAGTGTGTTGGGGCGCTCCTTCTTGCGCTCCGAGATGATCATTCCCTTGTGGTATTGGCAAATTCGAACATGCCCCGCCATCGTGTCCACAGCCAGTCGGATTTGCTTTGCCTGAACCGTTTTCTGAGGGGAAAGTCATCTCATGTCAGTCGCCATATAACTTGCAGCAGGACGGAGCGCCTGGAGGCCGCCACAGACCCCCATCGCCCAATCACACACCAAGCCCAGCTCTTTAACAGCACACACATCACAGTAGCAGTAAAGACGCGCCGAAACACCACTGGGAAGTCGTGTTTTGGCTGAGACAGCGTGACCAGCTACTTCTTTTTTTTTTCTTTTTTTCACCCAACCCCTTCTGCAGCACAACTCGCGCCCTTTCCAGCCCGTCCAACGGCGCCATTCAACAAACCACCCAACAACACAGGTATGCGCCATGCGACAGATGCCAATGCGACGGTGTGCTGCGGTCCATTTGCGTTTTCATTTTTTTCTGCCGATGTCTTAGAATGAACTTGACGTCTGCTGCGATGGAAAGACGCAGAAATCGGCGCTGCCGCCCATCAAGACAGACAAATACACCATGTGTGTCTCGTATGAGAGCGCATGTGGGGCGTTATATCAAGTGCATGGTTGGGTATTATTCAAAACAAACAGTGTGTGCAGTCGTCAGGCGCAGAACGCCCTTCCTGCCGGCCCAGCAGCAGCACACGCAGGCAGACTTGGCATGGGGCGAGAAGAGCCCCCACTTGCAAATGGGGATGCGGTGCGACGACAAGGCGCACCTGGATGCGTTTGGAGAAGAGAGCGGCAGACGCAGGGCGTTGACAGCGACTCGTGTCGTCCACAAGGCAGCACTGGTCCGAGTCCTCCATTCGTACGGTCGTCTACCAAAAGGGTCTTGAGGGTGCGATGGCAGAAGAGTCCAAAAAGGCGTGACTGACTGCCGGTGTGCGAACTGATCCAACAGATTGTGAGTCAGATTTGAACCTTTTCAAATTAGATCTTATGAGTAGTTAATTTGACTGCATCTGAATTTGACATCTTGGACGTCCACAAGCGCACTGCGCCCGCCACGTTACACGTTACACGCACCACCACATTCACTCTCTAACAAATATCTGTTGCCATGACAGCCACTGGCAATTTGCACTGTGGGTTGTGGCGATCGCTCTGTCATTCTGATAAATTTCATTATTAGTAATGTTCATTAATTTGTTATATTTTGCTATTATTTTTTTCCGCTCTTTCTCTTATTTGCCGCAATTGAAGAGAGAATCGACCGTTTCAATTGCGGTAACTAATAAAAAAGAATAAAAAAATAAGAAGAATAACACAATCAAGCCTGATAATCAGACTCACAAAGACACAGACACTCACTCAGTCTCATTCAGACTGACTCAAAGACTTATTCAGTCTCAATCAATCTCACTATCTCTCTCTCTCTCTCTCTCTATCACTTTGTTTCTTTCTCCCTCTCTCTCTCTCTCTCTCTCTCTCTATCACTTTGTTTCTTTCTCCCTCCTTTCTTCTCTCTCCCTCTCTCTCTCTCTCTCTCTCTCTCTCTCTCTCTCTCTCTCTCTCTCTCTCTCTCTCTCTCTCTCTCTCTCTCTCTCTCTCTCTCTCTCTCTCTCTCTCTCTTAATCGTGCGTCTTCCACTCACGACTCAGTCTACCTTCTAGCAATTGAAGGTTGCTCAGGATACCGCGACCATCATGCGCGAAAACGTCGTTCAAGCGGAAATCAAAGAGAGTGAAACGGGACGTAAGAGTCAGAATCATTCAACATAATAGACACAAACACGCACACACAAAATATAACACACACACACACACATACATACACACACACACACACGAACTCATCGTGCTTGCTCGTTTTGCTTCCTTTCTTGTAGCCGTGGCAAGCTTGAAGATTCGTGACACAACCGAGCGCAAAGACAACCCTCCAACACCATCGTGTGACTTGTAATAGTCATCTTCTTGTACATCTCCCTGAATTCATAATAATCATGACCGGCATAACAATCATAATTATCAATAATAATCAAAGTAAACACTCCCTTTATATGGCACACAGCACAGAACACTACTCGAATTGCTGGCGCCTCTCGGCTCTCCTGCGACTTTCGTCATCTCTCGTCGTCGAGCAGACGGTACGACGTTGTCGAGCGACCCTGCCCATGCTCGTGTACGGGCGTCAGGTCAATGGCAAAGCCAGCGCGCTTGCTTGCACGGTATCGCATGATGGAGAAGAAGCAGACCAGGCCCACAATGATGATGCAGCAGACGACAATGACGCCAATGGCCCACGACGGAAGCGCACCGGAGCCATCGGAGTGTGGCGTGACCGGCTGGGCAGACGGCGCTGCTGGAGCCACCGTGGTGCAATCGAGCATAAGGCTGTAATCAATGCCAGTAAAGGGCGGCACACAGTGGAAAGAGTGGGTCTTTGTGGGGGGGAAGCAAGAGCGGCAGTCGGCCTTCAAGCAGACGGTCAGCACGACCGACCCGTGCGCTGCCGAGCAGGTGCCCTGCACCGACATGATGCGTGTCTGGGCAATGTGGACGTTCTCGCACGAGGCTACAGGGATGGTGTACGCTGACGGGCGTGTGCTGCATTCTGTTGTATTGCCAAAGCTCTGCAAAAACACATTTTATTATGATTGTTTTCTGGTGTGAATTTTGTGCTTTTTGTGTTGTCAAACGACAGCATATGACGTCCCATGGCGCGAGTGTTGATCGGCTGCAGTGCCGTTGAGCCCCTTCCCCCCACACCCGAGCACAGAGGGTTCTTTTTGCGGCTTCAGTCTTACGTAGAGATCAATGTAAAATTCGGCCTGACATGCAGCGCCAAGCGTCAGCAGGAGCAGTGCTGTTCGAAGCAGAGTCATTTCCGCGAAACACTGCAAAACCACTAATGACTAAAATAACATAAGAAGAAGAAGACACACGAGTTAGGAAAAGAATCACAAAACTGTGAGTGTGTGTGTGAAACACAAAACATTTTGAGCATTGAGAGAGAGAGCGGAGACACGTTGACTGATGGCCTAACAGGTGATGCGAAATTCACTCATGCGAATAAATATGCGATTAGATAAATGAAGTCGAAAAGTTTACTCAAAATTACTCAAAATTAATGCGATTATTGCGATAGGTTGATTTATTTATTTATTAGGTTCTAGTCTCTAGAATCTAGATGCACAATATCCCTGGAAGGAACAAAAGACTAGCACTGAAAATATTCAAACTGTGACTCGATCACTCAGGAAGTCAAATTTCATATCCAAGAGTAATCTGTAAAGTGTAATCCATTATCCAATCAAATATCAATTATCTTTCTCTCTCTCTCGTACTTGATACCTGAGTACCCCCCTCCCTTGAGCCCTATCGACCGTTGTCCGCGACAGCTTCTGCCTCTGTCATGGATTTGCCTCAACTTCAGACTCTCCTCCGTCGCGATCCCCAGTCGTACCACGACGAATTTTCGCAGGTACACGACATCGCACCCCACGATCCATCCGTCTCTGTCGCACAGCGGTGCCATTTGGGAGTCTCCTTTGTCCTACACGTGGGAAATTTTGACATGGTTGATTTTCGTCGCCAACACGCTTTGCCCCACCTGCGCCACCGCCAGACTCCCTTTTGCCCTTCCTGCCCTCTTGACTCTGTTCGCCTTGTGCTCCACATCGGCCCACGGAATAAAATCATCGACGCCAAAGAGATCTTTTTATGTTTGACCACTCACGTTTCTCCTTCCAGGCACTGCGACACTTCCATGCGACCGCAAGGATATTCGACACGTCCGCTGCGTCGGCCACAGACTCGGGACCGACCAACAACGCGGCGGCGAGCGCCCAGTCGGCGTCAAGCGTCGAACTGGGCGAACTCGCAATGTTCCTGGGGCACTCAGCGCACCTCTACGCCTCTACAGACCCCGCCGCGGCCGCCGTGCCCCGTCAAATCCACCAGCTTCTTGCACAGCACGCACAGGTGATAAAAAAAGAACAAACCTCGAGAAAAACATACTCACTCACTCACAAATCGGGTTCTCACAAAGATCATTGACGCTGAGCTGCGCCGCACGCTGGTGCGCTGTCTCGCGCTCCTCTACCGCCAGGACATGATTCCCGCCGCCGAAGTACTCCAGCTCTACTTCAAGTTGTTTGCCTGTCAGGACAAGTTGCTGCGCGAAACACTCTACCGTCAAATCATCGGTGACATTCGCGCAATGAACGTCAAGTCGAAAAAGACAAAGGTCAGCTGGGGAAAAAAAGCCAAAAATATTTAATTATTGACTGTTCATTGGTGATAGGTCAACCGAGCACTTCAAAACTTCATGTATACAATGCTGTCGGATGCGAATGCGGTGGCAGCAAAAAAGTCGCTGGATGTGATGATTGAGCTGTACCGTCTGCACATTTGGGACGACAGTAACACAGTCAATGTCATTGCCAGTGCGTGTTTCTCGCTCGAGACGAAAATCACAGTGGCGGCCCTCAAGTTCTTTGTGGGGCACGACGCAGACGGCGGGAATGAGAGTGAAGAGGAAGACGACAGCGACATGGACGATCCGAATCTGCCGCAGAGCAAGAAGGACGTGACATGGAGTGCCAAGGTGACCAAGAAGACACGGAAGCGCCAACGCCGCATGGAGCGCGCGCTGGACCAGCTGAAAAAGCGCCAGGCGGCCAAGAAGAAGAAGCCGCAGCACCACTTCTCGGCGCTCGCGCACATCAATGACCCTCAAGGGTTTGCCGAGAAGGTCTTCAAGCGTCTCAAGAGCAGCACGGAGCGCTTTGAAGTGCGTCTCATCATGATGAATGTCATCTCGCGTGTCATTGGCGTGCACCAGTTGTTTGTGCTCAACTTTTACCCGTTCCTTCAGCGCTATTTGCAGCCGCACCAAAAGGATGTGACGCTCATCATTGCGTATCTGGCGCAGGCGACGCACGAGCTGCTCCCGCCCGATGTGCTTGAGCCGGTCATCATGACACTGGTGAACAACTTTGTCAACGACAAGAGTGCGCCGGAAGTGGTCACGGTCGGACTCAATGCGGTGCGGGAGGTGTGTGCGCGCTGTCCGCTGGCCATGACCGACTCGCTCATGGGCGATCTGGCGCTGTACCGCACAGACCGCAACAAAGGAATTGGAATGGCAGCGCGGTCGCTCATCCGCCACTTCCGGGTGGTCAACCCAAGTGTGCTGCCGCGCAAGTACCGCATGGCGGGTACGGATGGGATGGACGACGACTTTGACTATGCGGGAAAGGTGATTGCGCGTGATTACGGTGCGAATGCTCCCTCTGAGTTTGCGTCGGGGGCTGAGCTGTTGGCGGCGGCGCAGATTGCAAAGGAGCGCACAGTGGCACTCAAGGCGGAGGAGGAGCGAGTGCGCAAGGAGGAGGAGAGCAAAGAGAAGGCGCAGAAGAAGAGGAAGCGCACCGATGATGATGATGATGATGGTGACGATGGGGAGGAGAGTGGTGATGAGTGGGAGAGTGCGAGTGAGAGTGGAAGCGATGATGACGACGAAGAGGGAGAGGAGGAAGGAGAAGAAGAAGAAGAAGAAGAAGAAGAAGCGGCTGGGGCCCAGTCGGATGATGATGATGATGAAGGATGGGAGGATGCTAGTGACAGTGGGGAGGAAAGTGAGGGATGGATTGATGTGCGACACAGCAGTGACGATGAGGAGAAGGAGACGGAGGAGGAGCGTAAGAAGAAGAGCGGCGAGGCTGTGGTGCTGGCGTCGGAGGTGGATCCGCTCGAGGCGAAGCGAAAGGCAGCGGAGATGTCGCAGACGCGACTGTTGACACCAGCGGATTACAAGCTGATTGAGCGACTGCGCAAGGAACGACTCGAGAGTGCGCGGAGAGGACGCAAGCGAAAGCACGGCGACGCAATCACAGTGGAGACGACGGAGACGCCCGAGGCAAAGCGCAAGCGAGAGCAGCGCGAGAATGACAGTGATGGCAATGATGACTCCGACGACGAAGAGATTCTGCAAGGAACACGGGTGAAGGTGAGTGCGATCGAGGCGCACGTGAAGCGCAAGCGAGCACACGACTACGAGACGCGCATGGAGAGTGTCAAGGAAGGGCGCGAAGGGCGCGAGAAGCGCGGAGGGAAGAAGGGCAAACACAATGTCAACTCGAGCAAGACCAATGCGCAGAAGACCAAGATGAAAAATGCCATGATGGTCATTCATGGAAAAAAGGTCAGTCACAAGCGAAAGCGCTCGTTGCACGATAAGACCAAAGCAACTCGGGAGGCCATTGTAAAGAGAGCAAAGCAGTACAAATAGATAGACAGTGTGTGAGAGAGAGGTAGAGGAGAGTCAGACGATGTAAACAAACCAAAAAATAAACATTTTACTTCTTTTGAATAATACTATAAAAATAATTATTATAATTATTATTGGTTCATTAATAATAAAATTCAATAATGAACAAATTGAAAGGGATATTAATTATTATAATTTTACTTTGTATTATTATTATTATGGTTGGTGTTGTTGTTGTTGTGTACAAAATCAAATGTGCTGTAATAATGTTTCCCTCTCTGATTCCTCTCTCAATCGTTCCTCACTCGTCCATTTCGTCGTCATTTTTGCCAAGAAATTTGGCCATTGGATCTTCGGTTCGCTGTCTCTTCAAGTGATACGCCTCCATATCCTCCTCCGTGGGTTTGAGACTCTGCTCACTCGCCCCCATTTTACTGTAGGGTCTCTTACGCTCGTCCATCTTCAGCACGCGTTCCGCCTCGCGCGACCGTCGTTCCTCTCGCGCAATCGCATCGGCGAGTTTCTTACGCTTCTCCCGATCCTCTCGCTCCTCTTCCTCCCGCTTCCCCTTGCGACTCCCCTTCTCCTTCTTCCCTCCTGCTTCCTTCTCCTTCCGCTCTCGATGCAACTCTACCATGCTCTTCACACCATCACCACCACCACCTGCTGCTGCTGCTGCCTTGCGCTCCGCCAGCTGCTTCATCATCACCCGCTCCGCCTGCGCCCGTGCACTTCGCCCCGCCTCCCCCACACAGTAACTGTTGCGCACCGTCGAGTGGCAGCATCCGTAGCCCCACTGCCCTTCCTCCCAGAAGGAGCCCCACACACTCTTGTGGTTGTTCACATACTCATCTTCCACATATTTGCTCTTGGCAATTGCCCTCTCTTGGCCGCGAATCACTTTTCCCGTCCTCGAATACTCCACATAGTGCTCCGATTGCGCCAAAAGAAGCTCCTACAGCCAAAAACATAACACCAGAGTCAGACAAAAGGAAATAAAGTGATACGAGAGATATTGAGAGAAAATAAAAGGCGTGATCAAAAGAGAGAGAGATGGAGAAGAAAAAAACAAAATAAGAAGGTTTCCCTCACAACAACAAAAAAGAACAGTTTTTGGCCTCATACCTTTGGCGGAGCATCCAGGTGCTCTTTCCCCCCATACCGCTCGACAATAGTTTTTTGCGACTCCCCCTCTGCCTTGTCCTTGCGCTCACGGTACTCCCTGTGCGCCAGCTCAACCAGCGTCGGATCCGCTTGCATGTGCAACCCACCTGCACCCCCAGCACCACCACCGCCTGTCGCAGAGGACTGTGAACTGGCGTCCCACGCAAACAACTGCTGCTTGGCCATCATCGGAGTGTCTCCGCTGATCCGCACAAAGTTGTCTCCCGCATACGTCAGCTCACGCGGGTCCTTTCCCGTGTGTGCAAATGGGTTTCCGCGCATCGATCGAGTCTTGGGGTCGTAATGCGCACTGTTGGGGTCCAGATTGAGCAGATACTTTGGGATGTCTTCGCGAATACGCAGATTGCGCACCGTAATGCGCTTTTTGTCGTCAAACTTGCTTCCAGGCATATCCATATCATCGCCATACTTAAACTCATCATCTTCGTCGCCACTGCTCTCCTCTCCTCCTCCCTCACGCGTCTCCTTCACTGTCGCCTCTTCGTCTGGCCCATCAACCGTCGACGTCTGCTCCTCCCCCTTCTCCTTTGCCTCTGCCTCTTCCCGTTCCGCTCTCTCCTGCTCCTCCTCTTCCAATCGCTTCTCTTTCAACAATCTCTTTGCCAATTCCACTCGCTCGTGCTCCTCCACCACTCGTTGGTAGTCTTCCGCATCGTACCCGTTCCATCTGCAATAAAGTGGAAAAATGAAGCACAAGACGCATAAATTTTATAATATTTTTTTCCCTACCTGTCACGTTTTCCTTCAAAACCCAGACTCAAGTCGGGCTGTTGTACGTCTGCTGCTGCAATAGACTTGTTGGAGAACTTGGCGCCGATTTTGCGAGGTCGCTCAAGACAATCCTACATGCGAATGTGAGTGTGTGAGTCACAACATGAGTGCACTGAACTGTTTTTACCGCTTTTTTGTGAGAGGTCGAGCCGCAATTTTGACAGGCGCCCTTCTTGAACTTTCGAGGGGCTTCGGTCTGTTGGGCAGCAGTGGAGCCACGGGCGTACCAGCCGTCGTTGACAGTGGTTGAGAGGAAGTCACGTTTGGTCGGATCGTTGTTCTGGTGCTGCAGCCCCGGCTGCCCTTTGTCGACGTACCAGGGCGCCTACGACACGAATGGATGGCATGGGTGAGGCAAGGGGGGGGGGAGGGAGCAAAGGGGAGTGGAGAGAGAGAGAGAGAGAGCGAGAGAGAGAGAGGGAAAGGAAATCGACAGACGCTGTTTTGCGACTGTGCAACGCTCAATCGTCCAACGGCTGATTGGATACCTTGGCCATCCAGACAGGAATGTGAGGATTGATGATCTTGCCGTCCGCATCGGTTCTAATCGCAACGAAAAGGGTCAGCAGAGGTTCAAACGTAATCGTCGACAAAACGCAGAAATGAACAAGAAAAAAAAAAAAAGTTGTTTGATGTTCGGAAGTGCGTCGCTTTTGCACCGCTTTCCGGCGACCAGAGAGTGTGTGCACCCGAATCACTTACTCTGGTGCGGCGGTACCCGCCTTTCGCGCTTCTTCGAGTTCTTTCGCTTTGCGAAACTCTTCGCGTGACATTTTCTTTCCCTGAGCCGACGCCATGATTCGTCTTGATAGGGGTAGGGTGACGAACAGGCAAACCAATAAAGTGAATAAAAGATTAAGGAGTAAAAATTTAATAGTTTTATTCTTATTAGTTTCGAATTTGAATTTCAATTCATAAGACGTCTCTCTTTCCCTCACTTATTCGTTAATCGTTATTAGAAGATGAGTATTGACTCTATTGAGTACAGCTATTAACAGCAAATGCTTTATGCTTAAAATATATCCATTGCTCGAACCTATTTATAAATTATTGTTGTCATGATCGTCAATATACTTATATGTTTAAGCATTGATACATAATGGACGGGTAGTGAGATCTGCAAGTCTATGGCAAATAAAACCTGATGCCCTTTGATTTTTCTTCCACTTTACAGTTTACAATTATAATCATGCCTATTCCGAATCTGACATAATAAACTATTCGAACTGTTTCATCACTCGACAAAATTATATTCTTATTATTAATTATTAATTATTATTATTATGCTTAACATGAAGCATTGTTGTTACAAGTCAGTGTGGGAAGAGGGGGTTGTAGGAAACTTGACAGGGTTGAGAAGGGTGAGGTCGGGGCAGACACGGTAGAGTAGCTCGAGGTTGCCAAGGGGCAGGTAGAGCCACGGCTGACGGGCCCCAAAGGGCGCCCGGTCCATCTCGGACTCGCCGTCGGGCGTACCCCAAAGCGTTTCGACTGAAAATGTTCGTGCTTCGTCGACTGATGCGATGCGCGCTTGTGGGTTTTGCCGTTGGACTTGCGATGAGAACCAGAGCGAATCGAAAGATTTGCGTTGTGCGTTTGTTTGGGCGACTTTACGGCCCATATCACGATTGACCAGGGCCAATCCCAGGTTGCCAACACACTTGGGCAGTAGTTTCCCAGCGCCGCAGTCACGTCGGTCCCACGGAGCGCCCACAAAGTCAAAGCGCGCCACATAACTCGCCAAGTCCAATTCGCTGTCGCGACAAAAGATCACTCCCGGCTCAAACATGAGCACCGTGCGCCCCTCCAGATCGTCCCACCACGACGTCTGCCGCAAGTGAGCCTGTCGGAAGGCCTCGTTCTTGGTCATGGCGGTCGCATCAGGCACAACAGTGGGAAAGGTGACCTGTCGACCAGCCGTCCGCATAGTGTTGAGTTCCGCGGCCGTCTCGCCCGTAAGCGATGCCTCGTCGTGGCGATACACTGCGAGGGGCACGTCGACGGGAACAACGCTGTGGAAGGTGCGCAGGGTCACAGGAAGACTGTCCAGTGCGCGCGCGAGAAACAAGACGGCCGACACGGGCACACGGCCATCCTGCGCGTCCCCGCTCGCGATAGTGTCGGCCAATGGTGCGTCGGATGCAACGTCGAGGGTAGGATCGGCGGCAGGAGGCGTCGATCTCCCGCCCTCAGTGTCTTCTTCGGTTTTGCCGTCCGACACGTCCATTGACACGTCTGCGTTTCCTTGCTCGTCTTCACCGTCGCCATTCCGCGCAACAGATACAACAGGAGGCTCCTCGTCAACGACTTCGGGCTCGGGCGACTGCAGGGGAGCGCCGCGAAAGTGTCTGGGCGAAACACGCGACGGTGCCCGATCGCCATAGTCACCCGGCGCAAAAACGGTCACTTGGACAACGACCAGTAGTGCCACAAGGCATACCACTAGGATCGTGACCACGCTTGACGATGGCATAACAAATTGTGACTTGTTTCCAATATTTTGATGTCTTTTCGTTGGAGTTTATTCGAAATACGTCTTCTAATTTCGAATAATTAATAATAATAATTATTATTGTTAATAATAATTTGCGATCACTTTATTTTAATCTCGTGATGTTTCCAAGTCTGTGTGTTGCTGTGGGCGCCTCGCAGGAGGTGCCACCGCCTGAGGTTTGTTTGAGGAGTGGCGAGAAATAGAGAGAGAGAGAGAGAGGGAGGGAGGAAGTGACGTGAGGGCGCTTAGGACACGCTGACGGTGGTGGTGGATGAGCTTGAATCGTCGGGCGAATTTGTGTTGCATCATTACGCGTCGTGGGCGATTCGAACAGGGCTGTAAGTTGTGTAGAGGGTTTCTGGTGACGTGTGGCCTACTTCGTGTGGGTCCAAGTCGCTCCTACGATCAGCGCTCACTCCAGCGTTTGTCTTTTTTTGTGCGGCTGTGGCTCGTTAGACGGGTTGTGCTGCTGTCGTTTGCGCAGGCACTGGGCCACTACGAGGGCGCCTTGAAGAAGCTGACGGTGAGCGTGGACGCGGTGACCAGATCAGGCCACTTTAAGTATGTGGATGGGATGGGAGCGTTGCTCGAGGAGGAGGAAGGAGAGGCGAGCGCGGCGCAGCTGTTTGCGCGTCTGCACCTGCAAGAGACGCTGCACAACGCCACTCTACTGATTGTGGACGATTTGAGTGCGGCCGTAAGTGTAGGAGCGACCCCAGAGCAGCTGATGGCGTTTGTGCAGGAGTGTCGGGCGGCACTCGCTGCGACGGGGCGGGTGGTGGTGCTGTCGCACAGTGACGCAGACGACAGCGAGTGTGAACGCCTTGCGTGTCTCCTGGCCCACTCGGCCGACCATTTGGTGACGGTGCGTGGACTGACGACGGGGCGCAGTCTTGATGTACACGGTCAAATTTCGGTGGAGCGACGCGACGAGGCGTCCCACCAGAGTCCCTATTCTGCACAGTTCCGCATTGGCGATCATTCGGTCGTCTTTTTCGGTGCATGACACGGAATTTTTCATGTAGTATTAATTATAATTATAAGTATCGTGTACAATTGCATTCAAAAATGGATCAGTAGCAGCATTTACAGTCAAAGGGGCAATCGGGCGTGTCTCCTCCGCCTTTGCCCACCTTGAGCTCATCAAACGTGTACACATTGAGACCATCCACCTTCTTGCGTTCTGCAGAAGATAACGTGAGCCATGAGAGAGAAAGGACGAAACAAAGTACGTGTAAGAGAGGGAAGAGGAAGAAAAGAAACAAAGCGATAGAGAGAGAGAGAGGTATGATTGGTTTGCAATTCGTTGATTACTCTTCTTGAGTCCGCGACTGTCGAAGAAATCGTCGTCGTCCTCATCCTTCTTTGACGACGGAGCCTCGGACGCTGTTGCGCTCTCTTCTTCTCGTGCTTCCGCAGCCAACTCGGCTGCACTCTTTTTCTTTTTCTTTCCCGCAAACAATGCGTCAAGATCGACCTGAGAGAGAGAGAGAGAGAGAGAGAGAGAGAGAGAGAGAGAGAGAGAGAGAGAGAGAGAGAGAGAGAGAGAGAGAGAGAGAGAGAGAGGAGAAAGAAACAAAGTGATAGAGAGAAGAAAGAAACAAAGTGATAGAGAGAGAGAGAGAAGAAGAAGAAAGAGAGAGACAAATTGATAGAGAGAGAGAGAAGAAAGAGAGAGAGACAAAGTGATAGGGAAGAAAGAGAGAGAGAGAGCGTGGGTGAGAGAGTGAGAGTGACAGTCACACAAAACGACTCACAAAGGTCTATTAGTATTCTGCTTTTTTTGATGATCTTGCCTTTTCCGCAGCGTCCTTTGTAGGCAAACCACCAGGGGCACTCTTAGCCGAGGCGCTCTTCTGCTTCTTGGCGGGTTTCTCGGCCCCAGTGGCGCTGGTCGGCTTTTTCACGGTCTGCTCCGCGACCCGCTCGTCCTCGGCTGCTTTTCTCTTCTACAATGACGCCATGAGAACACATGTGAACCTGTGCAACGCGCACAACTACCTTCTTCTTGCTGGGATCTGTCTGTTTGGGAGGCTGAAAAGCAGAGTGCACAATGAACCCCAAATCCACTTTGTTTTCACGGTCCATACCATGCTGATAGCTGAAGCAACGGACAGAAGCGATTACGGTGACTCGGCACGATAGATTAACAAAAAGACTGATGACTGAAGACCTGAAGTGAATACTGAATAGTGATCAAATAGGGTGACTCAGTCCGAAGACCATCTGAGTGATCTGATCACTTTTAAGATGAGATTCCACTCATCATTGATCCTCCTGGTCCCCACCTTCGACGTCCTTAGCGTCACGGGCGTGTGGATAGCCTCAGGCTTCTGCTGCGGCAACGACGGCGACGCCACCCTCCGCTCTCAGCTTAAGACTTCCTACGACTTTTTCGCCACCGTCACCGACCTTCTCTTTGTACGCCCCCAACTCCACCCCGGACCACAACTTGCCCTGCTGCACGCGGCATCTGTCAAGCTTACTCTCATTTGCTGTGGTTTTGTTTTTTTTTTTTTTTTTTTTTTTTTTTGCTCCGTAATTGTGTTTTACCTTTCACTCACTTCCGCCTGAATGCTCGTCCTATTTGCCACGCTGCTGTCTCCTACGCCACCATGGGCGTGGTTTAGAGGCGGGTTGGCGCTGCCTCAAACGTCCCTGTGTGTTTTTGATCGTTTTTGGAAACCGCTGTTGATTCGTTTTTTTTTTTTTTCTCATCATTCCACATTCCACTGCAGTTGTCGTGGATGCGCTTCGTCGTCTGCCTTGTTGTTGCCCTTGTCTTCATTCGGTACTCTATGAGGGCTCGCTACCATCGGTAAGAAGCGATCTCTATACTTCCATCATTGAGCATTACTGTTATTGTTATTATTGTTATACTCTGCATAATGTAAATTATGCTCTGCACTCACTGTTCAGTAAAAATAAATGATGTATATTAGGTTACGCGGCCTCACAGTGGCACACATTTTCACGGCAGTGTATTTCCGAGCTGCCTATGGCGTGGTACCGCTGCTCTCGCTTGGATTCGCTCTAGTCAAAGTCATGTGGACCATGTCTCGGGCGCACTGGGACGTCAACGGGACTCTCCCAGGCAACACGAACGGCGTACCGACGACCACGCTGATCGGCATGGCCTCCGCAACGGTGATCAGCGGAGTACTTGAGCTTGCACTTTCCCATTGGATCCGCAAAGAGGTTGACCAAGTGACAGATGGCGACTCGTTCTCGCTGTCGCAAACGAGGACTCGGGAGGCCCTCGACGCCCGTCCCAAACGCGCCTTTGTCGCGGCCCAACAGAACGAGCGCACAAGCTTACTGGACCACCCGCACCGTCGCTCGTCACTTACCTCGAGAACCATGCCCCAGACTCCACCACGCTCGCCCGCTCACTCGGGTCCCAATCATCCGTACGACACACCCACGCCCCGCAAAATCCAAGGCCAATACGCTCCCTTGATGAACAGCGGCGTCTCTTGTCCCTCCCTACACCCCACGTCTTCCTTTTCGGGACCCTCGTCGATATCGAGTTCTCCCATCTCGACCCTCGAACGCCCCACCAGTGCAAATGCCATCATGTCCGTATACGATACAGTGACACCCACAACGGCAGACGGCGTGGTCGCCGCGGGGTTTCCCTCCCAAACGTCCATGCAGACACAACTGCTCTCGCAGCGCACAAGCGTGCGGTCCGCTTCAGCCACCTTTGCACCCACCATCAAGGAGGAGGACTTTCACGACGACGACGACGATGACGACGACGACGACGACGACAACAAGCACATTGCGCCACTTCTAAGACACTTGAGCAGTCGCGACGACGCTCTATGTGTTGTTCCACCTCATCTTGAAGAGCACGCAGCAGCCGGCGCCTCGCCCTCTGGCAGCGAGTCCAGCAGTCGAGCCGTCACGCCGACTACAGTCGTCAGTGCCACTGCCACCCCTCAGCCTGCGCCACGTCAAGGCCCCTCTGCCGTCGTGCCTACCACCACCACCACCAAAACCCCCACCAGACAAAGAGACGACGCAGTTGTCTATTTGGGAATGAAATAATGAAACAAAATGTAACAGAGTGCTTTTCGAACGTAAAAAATATGTTCAATCATCTTTAGTTGACGAGAGGCGCACGTTCCGGGTCAGTATACGCATTAACAGCGCCCGAGACGACGCCGCGTTGGATGTCGGCGGTAGACGGGTTGCTGCCGCCCTGCTGCTTGAACCAGCGGTGCGTCTTGAACACGACATAGATGCCACCTGCGCAAGAGTATGAGTCAGTCTTCTGCTTTTGTGGGCATGTAAAAACATCCACCATGTCACTCTCGAGTTCATACCAACCGCCGCAACCATCCAGAAGATGGCAGCAAAAATGTAGAAGACACCAAAGAGATGCATGTTGGTGGCGTTGCCATGGAAGCCAGACTCACCAGGCGCATTGAAGAACCCAATGGCAATCATAAACCCACTAGCACAAACCAAAATAATAACAGTCACAAGAATTATTAGAATAGTCTGTGCGAGTGACAGAGTGAATCGTTACGCAGTTCCGGGAATTCCGGGTGTTCCAATCATATTGAGCAGACACCAAATGACATTGACGGGTCCGTGCATAAGGATCCAGAACCAGTAGCTGATGGTGGGACGCGAACCCGAAATGCACGCTACAAACACAACGCACAGTGAGTTTACATTTTGGTCTGTCAAAAATCAGTGTGCTGATAAATCATATCGTAAGTTCCTTTTTCAAGTGGTAACAACAAATGTGTGACGTTCAATAAAAATATTAAGAATAATAATAATAATAATCGGATGTACGTACTTTGGTAGTGCAGAGAATAAAGTTTCCAGTAGAAAAAGTAAAACGCCAAAGGAATTCCTAAAGAAACAAAAAAAAACATGAGATACAAGTGTGAAGAAGAGGAAGAGGGAGAATGAGACCAGTGAGAAACCAGACGAGGCCCAGGAAAAAGGCTTTTGTGGCATCATTGCATGTGCCATTCGAACACCCAACGCCCTAATTACACGAAATAGAGAGAGAGAAAGACACAATGTGATAGACACAAAAACAATGTGATACACAATAGTTCAGTTTCGCCATTTCCTACTAAATGTAATGAGAGTTCTTACATAACCAAGATTGTTACTGAAGTACGTCGCAATAAACGACAGGAATCCCCAGGCAAATCCCGCAACTTCAACTAAACACATACACAACACGAAATCAAAAACAGAATAGTGTAATGTTAGATTTGATGAATCAGGTGTGTGTGTGTGTGTTTTTTTTTTTT
>CALSCP010000648.1:25323-40259 GCA_943704425.1 Ministeria vibrans ATCC 50519 | reverse complement strand
CGTCTCTCGCGGAGCGCAAGGCGCGCGTTGTCATTATCGGATGCGCCGTTGTTACCCCAATAAATGACAAACATGATCCAAAGCATATTCTTCATGTCAGGCTCAGAGCCAAAATCGCCGTTAATGTTATGGTAACAAACCGCTAAAATAAACCAACACAAACCCAATCAGCTTACTTTTCTTTTCTTTTGTAGCGTACGGTAGCACAGAGGGAAATTGGGCTTGCGACGGGGCCCGCTGCCGCCGTTGGCTGCGGCAAGTTGGGTCTTGGCCTCGGCCAGTTCGTTCTCTTTGGCGCGCAGCTGCTCACGCAGGAACTGCGTTTCCGCCGTGTTGGCGACCGGTGTGGGAGCAAGGTAGCCCGCTGGGGTCGCCACAGGCTCGCCTGCAAATGTTGGAGTGGTCTCCGTGGTGCTGCTTGCCACAGGCGCAGGCGCATTTCCAAATGCAGCGAAGGCCTGTGTAGTGTGGAGGAGGCGCACCAGAGGGAAGAGTGTCAACAATCACACACGACGTTGTTGTAGTTTGGAGGGGGGGGGGGCTGTTTGTCTTGTCTCGTACCGAGTCGTCAATGGTCTCCGACTGCCCCTTCTTCTTCTTCTTCTTTTTCTTCTGCAACAATCAAAACATCCGAGTCAGACACACAGAGAGTGTCTGTCTCTCTGTCTCTCTCTGACTGAGTCACAGTCTCATTTGCGCACGGGCGACGGAGCGCACGGCACGACGGCGCGCCTGCACCAACACAATACACAGGCCCACTGCAGCGTGGTACGGAGCCGGGCGAGCGAGTACCGACTGTGGCAAAGTCACTTGAGCACAAAAATGCGAACAACAAAAACGAACAAAAAAGAGCGCTGGAGAGGACCAAAGGAGCACTGTTGGGTGCATTTCAAAGTTGGAAGGGGCAGAAGGAAGCAAAGGCACGATATTCCCGCGCAAGACACGCGTCCAGAGCGCGCCAGCTAGGCGTAGCATGTGATCAAGAGTCCAAAAAAAAAAAAAAAAAAAAAAAAGAAACAATCCCCAGCAAAAATAATTCATAATAATAATAATAATTATGATTTTGAAGAGGGACGGACAAAGGGCCACGGGAGAGGCAACAGCGGAGACGGGGCGGTCCGTGGGGCGGGGCATACCTCCGTGGCGGCTGCAGGGGCGTCGGGAGTGGCGGCGGAAGTGTCGGATGGCGGGGCACTCTGCTGGACGGTGCTTGGGGGCGGCGTGACGGCGTCGTCAGGGTCCGCGAAGGGGTTGAACTCGTCAGCCATGATGAAGAGTGCGAAAAGAAAGAATTTTAACTTTTGGCTTTGAATAGTGATCAGTCATAAAAATGTAAAGCACCACCAATCTATAGAGCAGTGGTACAATCCTCAACGCGGAACGATTACATTACTTACAAATTACAGCTGGAATCAGACATGCCCTACAAAAATTGTTGAAACAGTTCTTTGCAACAGAGTAAGACGCGTAGAGACACTGAGACAGTACTCGATCTCACCTCTAACTGATCCACAACTGATCACTACTCTGCCACCGCACTCCACCCGTCGCCATCTGCAATGGCACTTGCATCACTCGAAGATCACTTATACGAGCGCTATGAGACGATGCGCAAACTGGGGGTGAACTGGGGAGTGGTAACTATGAAACTGTCTTGAATTCACTCGCTCGACTAATACTTCTTTACTATTGATCAGTTCCGTCCCACTCGTCGTCACTCGTCAGCCGCGCCATCCGCCATGGCGCTCGCGTCACCCGACGATCATTTCTACGAGCGCTACGAGACGGTGCGCAAACTGGGGAGTGGTAACTATGGGACTGTCTTTGTTGTGCGCGACAAGATCACCAGTGCAAAGTGTGTCTTGAAGAAGATTGTCATCAAGGACACCATGGACGACGAGGTGGAAACAAACAAATAAGAGAAATTGACAGAAAAGAAGAAAAGAAAAACGTTTTCAGACAATAATTATAATAATGTTGGATTGACTCTCCTCCGTCCTCATGGCATTGTTTTGGCGGGCAGGAGCAGCGTGGGACTGCACAGGAGGCCAAGCTGCTTCGTGAGCTTGACCACAAGTTCATAGTAGCCTTCATTGCGTCGTTTGTGCACGACGAGTTCTTCTGCATTGTTCAGGAGCTGTGCGAAGGAGGTGATCTTTCGACGTATATTGACAGGGTGCGCCGCGACGACGACCACATTCCCCAAGGCACGCCCATTATAGTCACACACACGTGTCACCCATTGCTTTGTGTGGTGATCCGCAGCAAAACAATTAATATTACGTCTTGTGTGTCATATCATTCTTATTGTACTACAGAGGAGGTGTTGCGCTGGTTCACGCAGATTTGTGGGGCACTCGACTACATTCACAACATGGGCGTCCTCCATCGTGATCTCAAGAGTAGCAACATATTCTTGAGCAAAGGGCGTACCATGGCCAAGATTGGCGACTTTGGTATCAGTTGTGTGCTCGCCAGCACACTCAGTGTTGCAAAAACGTTTACAGGTTATATGAAATTTATATTCGTGCTTGACGCGCGACATTGATTGAAACGTATGCACGAATACTGACGATATTGTCGACGTGGCACACTAGGTACGCCCTACTATATGGCGCCTGAGATCCTAAAAAACGCACCGTACGGTGCCAAGTCGGACATGTGGAGTCTGGGTTGCGTGCTGTACGAGATGTGTGCGCTGGAACAGGCGTTTGCAGGCGAGCACCTGATGGGAGTCATGTACAGTACGTATTTTTTTTAATTATTTATATAATTATGACGTTATCACTCGTAATTATAATAAGATCGTTAACGTATTATAATCATTTATGTACATATCCTATATTACAGAAATCTGTGCGGGCAACACACCGCAGTTGTCTCGTGAACAGAGTCGATTATATAGCCGATCCATACAAACAGTTCTCATTGACGCACTGCTCAAGCAGAACGCGCACGAGCGACCCTCCGCGGCCGATTTGCTTGCCCATCAGTTTGTCCGGGACTCCATCGGTACGCATAGTACGCAATATGTCGTGGCCCATACTAATTCTATATGAGGGGTAGATGAGAGTATTGATGTGCTCAAAAGACACAGCGGATCTGCCATTGTGCGCAATCGGAAGAAACTGGCGGAAATCATTGGGTATATTAGGATTAATTTTAATTCTTCCGTTTTTAATTTAATGTATCATGCGCAGACCGAAAGTGCGGAAGAAGAAGCGAAAGTCGGTGCGAGAGAAGAAGAGAGAAAGTGAAAAGGAGCGACCGGAGAGCGATACGGAACTGAGTGGACTGACTCCAATGGAGCGGATGCGACTGCGGAAACAGAAAGAGGCCGATCGACGAGCGGATGAGCTGAGCGAGGCAGTGAGTGGACGAGCGCGCGAAGGAATGGGGAGCCGTGGGGGAGACCATGAGAAGAAGCGACTGGAGGTACGACGTATACGTAGACTGTGACGTCGACGTATGTTCATGAGTAGGGGCTGGTGACATCATGTGTACGCGCATGTGTGTGTGTACACGATTTTATGCACGGGTAGTGTGCGTGTGTGTGTGTTTGCGTGCGTGCGTGTGTGTGTGTGTGTGTGTGTGTGTGTGTGTGTGTGTGTGTGTGTGTGTGTGTGTGTGTGTGTGTGTGTGGTGCAGTTCTATATATGAACTGTAATTATATTAATTTATAATTATATTAGCGCAATTGATCAATGTTTTGACTTCGTTTTGACTCAGATGACCAGTGCGGCTCCCTGGGAAATGGATTTGATGGATGCGCCTGTGCGAGAGTCACTACGTGTGTCTCAGATCAGTGGCCTTGAACAGGATTCTCGCGACGATGTGTTTGCTGACGATGGTCGAGACTATTACACAGATCATGATCATGATCAAGGGTTTGTCCGTGTGGAGAAGAGGGTGGAGAACGCAGACGGAACAGTGCATGTGGAAGTGTACGAACGGCCTATTGGCGAGGCAGACCAGTCGCGTTTGCTCTATGATTCTCACTACCTCTTGCCCTCCGGTAATCCTATAAGTATATATTATGTATAATTTATCATGCATCACATGTACAGTCAAATTGCGTGTCATGTAATAATAATAATAGTAATTTTATGACAATAATAATAATTATTATTATTATTATTATTATTAGTATGACGTTAAAATAATAAGATTAATTAGTATTGTGATTATATAAATCTTATGGATGCGAGTGTGTTGATATCATTATTGTAATCTCATGTATACGTACGTAGGAGTCGATCGGTTTCACTCACCATCTCCCATTCATGATCAACGGTATAATTATAATAGTTATTATTATTATTAGTATTGTTATATTAATTTTGAAATATACAGACGCATAAACGCAATCTTTATAATTATCTTATTCCTATTTTGTTCTGAACGACTGATCTCTGCTTATTATTATAGACTCGACTCACGACAGTCAGTGCGATCATCACTGGACGGAAGTCACATCCCCAGTGACACGCAACACGCAGAATCATTCTATGACGTAAATCACATACAATCTATACCCTGATTATTTTCATCTTTTCACTCACTGTCAATAATTATTTATGATCATTGTAATATAATTATGATCATCACTCACTTACTCACTCATCTCTGCTTATGTGTACGCTGCAGGACGACTTTGAAAACGAGTCTGAGAGCGACGGCGAGGAGGACGAGGATGGGGAGGAGCCGGATGAAGATGTGATTGAGGAGGAGGTGGAAGAGGTGGAGGAAGAAGAGATTGCTGAGGTGATTCGACTGATGCAGCCCATTGCAGTGGCTTCCAGTGCGCGCGGAACGAGTAGTATTGCCGCTGCAACTGCTGTACCGCTGGTGCGACCGTCAAGTCGCAGTGGTAGCGCGTCGTCTTCGCAGAGTACCGGGGGTGTTAATGGTGGTGGAGTGGCGCAGTCGCCGTTGAGCCCAGCCGCGGGACATGTACGGCGCACCGTGACCACTCCGACAGCTCTCAAGAAGCGTCTGAGTGTCGCAAGTGCGCACGAGCCAAACAGACTGATTCGAATTTCACCGACCAATCAATTGCAATCGACGGCACAACCGTCGAGTAAACGCACGTCACGCGGTAGTAGTAGTAGTAGTACTGTTGCGCCCGCGAAGAAGAAGGAAGATCGCGCATTGCAGCCGACCTCTGAGAAAATTGACAAGTGGCGCACGTCGGCTGTACATGTGCTGGGCCAGACGGCGTTTGATCGGGCCTATGCCTATCTCAAACGCGTGCGGTCCAGTGTGACGCCCGTTGATGAGACGCGCATTGCGGGTGATCTCAGAGCCATTGCCAAGGGTTGTGGTGCCTCAGAGGCTGATCTCATGCAGGCCCTGTTGGAAGTGGAATCCATTGTTTTTCTCCAGCTCAAGTAACTATCACTGTACCATCAGTATTCTTTCTTACTCTAATAATTATCATAACATTTTTTCGTTGTAACAATAAAAAATATTCAAAGGTTTCCTTTCATACCACACGCACATGTAAACTCTCTCTCTCTCTTTTTCCCTCCTCTCTCTCTCTCTCTCATCCGCACGTTCTTATTTCATACGAACACTGCGAGAGATGGTCGTGCGGATGCCCGTTGCCTCTCCACTGTACTTGGTGAGTTCGGGCTTGTGCGTCTTGACTGTGCTGTTTCGCTTGATGAGCGCCTTCTTGAAGCTCAAGCGGTGCTTTACACGCGGGTTCTTCTTCTCCTTGTTCCGTTTGGGCGTCAGTCCGCGGTTCTGCTGGATCTGCTTGCTGATGGCGCGCTTTCCCTCTGCATCCCCTTGGTCCATTCCCAGCTCCTCCATCTCACGCTGACGATCCGCCTGCTCCAGCTCTGCCTTGCGCAGCTGCTTCTGACTCCGCACGCTGTCGTAGAATGCGTCTGCCTCGCTGCTATGCTTGCGCTTCTTCATGTCAATCGTGTTCGTCTCGTCCCCCCCTTCTTCCACCTCGTCTCTCCCGCGCTTACTGCGCTTCCCTTCCTTCTTCCGCCCCATCTCCCCAATCGCCGCGCGCAGCGTCGCCCGCACCGGCTTGCCCTCCTCATCGTAACCTCCTCCCCCATCGAGTCCCCTCAAGTCCCCAAAGTCCGTCAATTCCCGCATTCCGTCGTTCATCAGCTCCCGCTGGCGCTCGACCGCCTTCTTTTTGTCCTTCTTGGTCATGGTCAGTCGCAGAAAGTGCTCCTCCTCGTACTTCTCACGCTCCCGCCACTCCTTCTCCACCTTGTTCTTTCCCAACTCTCGTCCCATTCCCGTCACATCCGCAATCTCCCGCGGTCGCTCACTGAATTCCTCCTGAATCTCATCAAACATACTACTCCGCATCGCCTTGCGCTTCTTCTTTTCCATCTGACGCTCCCGCTTCGCCTCCCGCGTGTCATCGCCATCAAAGTACACCGCAGTCTGTTTCGGCGCACTGTACCGTCTCACCGTCTCACTGTCGCTGTCCCCTTCCTCTCCCGCCTCCTCCGCTCCCTTCTGCTTCGTCTGCTTCACCCTCTTCGTCTCCTTTGCCTTTCCTTCGTCCTTCTCCTCCTTCTTCTCATTGTCGTCGTCCAGCAGACGCGACACGTTGGCGCGATGCGACAGATCAGACTGTGCGCCCTGCGCACTCTCGTCGGCCGAACGCATCAGCTTGTCCACCTGGTACTGCAGTTTGCGCTCGAGAGGCCGGATGCGCTCCATCACTGTGCGCAGCTGCACCAGTCGCTCGATGACGGGGTGGTCGCGCACCGACCGACCCTCACACTTGAGCATGAGATAGAATGCAATGTTGAGGCAGTAGCTCAGCAGCAGATGATAGCGCATCTCAAGGAACCCCATTCCGGAACGCGTCGCAAGCTCACCGGACGCCACGCGCTTCATTAGCGGCTGCAGCGTCATCTGCAGTTCGTCGACATGCGCCCGGAACTGACCCACCAGCTCGAGCATTTCGGGACTGTCGCGCATGAGAATCTCCAGTCGCTCGTCCGACGAGAGCGCCGCCAAATCGCGTGTAATACGCTCGCCGTCGCGCTCCTTCTTCGTACTGCTGTTGCTATTTTTGGCGGCGGCGGTGACGGCGTCGTCATCGTTGTCACTGTTGTCATCGTCGTCGTCCGACGAGGACATGTCGCCAAAGTCGTCCGCCGTCAGCGACGCCATTTGTTTCCGCTGTATCTTGCGCGCCTCCGCCTCCTCGTTTTGCTCCAATTCGCGCGCTGCAAACTCTTCTTCGCGCAGCTGTGCCTGTGACTTGGCCCGGCCCTTGCTAGGCGTCGCCTTGCCGCTCTTGGCGTCCTCCGCACCGCCATAGTAGTTGCCGCGCCGTTTGCCCCACGATGCCTCCTCGTCGTCGTCCTCCTGCGCATCAGACTCGTCGTCGTCGTCGTCGTCGTCGTCGTCCTCGTACGCCTCTTCGTCCTCGTCGTCGTCCTCCTCGTCGTCCTCGTCGTCGTCCGAAGGCAAACCGAGCACTTCCTCGATGTGATCGTCGTCGTCATACTCCTCATCGTCCTCGTCGCTCCCATCCGAGTTCGCACCAAGCCCCGCTGCCTTGGACGCACTCAACGCACCCGCCCGAAGGCTCCGCGCCCCGGCTACGCCATGGGATGTCTGAATATCGCGGGCCATGCGGCGCGTTCGCTCGCGGTGGAATGCGTCGACACGCTCCTCCTCCGGAACCGCGTCTGCCGCCGCCTGCGCCTTGCTGCGCTGCTCCCTGGCCGCTGCGTCTGCACGCTTGGCAAGTCCGCCGCTTTTACTTCGCTTCGGCATGTTTTGATGAATACGTTTGACTTTTTCACTTTTTGTCTTTTGACTAATAAGATTCTCGTTTGACTTTTTTTCGATCAGTCATTTTGCCAACCCTATGGATCGCGACCTACGACGGTTACTACGGCGTGCCGTAAACCACTATTTGACGGCCCATTGCTGTCTTATGCACAATATTCGGCCACTTTTGGCTAAATTTGAGTTTCTCGACCATGATTTTGAAATCGACCCTGTCGACCAGGTTGCGCCCAAGAGCGCACAGAGAGCCTTGGAAAAGTAGGGCTGTTACCGTGGAATACTTGTGACGGGAGGGCGAATGCCTTGCATTTGCTGTGTGTTGTCTGAGACACTTTGTGAACTTCATTGTTTGACTATGTTTCTTATATTATTTTGTTACGACTGTGGAGATGTCAAGCGGAGCTCACGTCGATCGAGCGGCTGCTGGGCAAAGCGGACACGCCAGCCGCAAAGGAAGCCGACGCTGCACGTAATGGACTGCGTGCGCTTGCAAGCGGGGCTGTGAGCGAGATGCGAGCGGGAGTGGGTGCACTCGAGTCGGACATTGCGAGTGCGATGGCACAGCACGAGAAGCATCGCCAGGAGGAACATCGGCAGCGAAAAGAGGCAGCGCGCGTCACAGTCGCAACTGTGCGAGCAATGCGCTCCGAGAGCGAAGCAATGTGGCGCAAGTCAAGTGATCGCAAATAAAATGTGTGTAAATGTACAATATCAAGTGATAGACAGAAAGACGAGAAAAAGAAACAAAGTGATAGCGAGAGAGAGAGAGACGAGAAAGAAACAAAGTGATACAAAGGAGAGAAAGAAACAAAGTCATAAGAGAGAAATCGAGAGCGGAAACGTTACAGTTCGGTAAACTTCCCAAGAGACTTCATCGTTTCCAGTGCCAATCGCATTTTCTCGCGATTCGACACAAACTGTCGAAAACTCTACGTCATAGTAATTATAATAAAAACAGAGAGAGAAAAAAAAAGGATCAATAGCGGAAGAAGAAAAGGAAAGTGGCAACCTTATCAGCATCATCAAGGGCGTTCTGGAGATGGTCTGCGGCAAAGGAGGCGCTCTGTTGTGCAGTTCTGAGCTGTGCCTGAGCACTGCTCTCGGATTGGCTCCTCAGTTCACTCTGCAGTTTGCTCACCAGTTTTTCCGCCTTCACTGCCCTTTCTGTGGTCGTGGCCAGATTCCTACTCGTAAATGCCGGTAAGTAGGCGATTGCAGTGCCGGACCCTTTTCTTTGTCTCTGGCTACCGTTCGACCATTTGAACCATATTTTCCAGTGCATCCGTCTCTTGTTTCTCCTTTTCTTTCAGCAGTTTGAGATTTTTCCCCGTTGTGCTCATCTTCTGTTCCAGTTTCGTCTGCAGTGACGTGCGTGTGTGCGAGTGTCAAAACTGAGTCTGTAGAATGGGCTTTTTCCTTACGACTTTTTTGCGCTCCAACGCCAATTCGTCCCTGACTTCCGCTTCGCTCTCGCGTGCGCGACTCAGCTTCGCTTCGAGATCCGCAATGCGACGGTCGCGAGCAACAAGTTGGCGCTTCAGCAGTTTGATCTCCTGTGGTGCATTGTGTGACTGTGTGTGTGATGGGTGCGTGGGCGTTGAAGAAGCAGAGGGGGGTGGAGGAGGACCGTCTGCGCTGTCGTCGTCGTCACTATTGCTGCTCGACCCTATTGCGTTGAATGAATTGGTGGGGTTAGTGTGTGCGTGTGTGTGTGTGTTTGTGAGTGTGTAGTTAGTTATAGTGTAGTTGGTAGTAGTAGTAGAGTAGTAGTAGTGATGATGATGATGATGATGATGATGATGATGATGATGGTGGTGGTGGTGTCATGCGCTGCGCGTCTGTGATGACGATGTACCTGCATTGCCTTTGTGGTGTTTCGTGTCGTCGTCCTCGTCGGAATCGTCATCGTCGTCGTCGCCGTCTTCGTCCGATGACGCGGGAGCCGTCTTAGAGAAAGAAACAAGACAAAGAAATCAGCATGTGCACGCCACGAGGCGTGAGGCAGCGTATGGATACCGCGACAAGAGGAACCGATGCGACCGGGACATGCGACTCGTCGTCCGAGTCATCCTCCTCCTCCTCCTCCTCCTCGTCGTCGTCGTCGTCCGTCTCCTCTTCTTCTTCCTCCTCATCGTCGTCGTCATCATCATCATCATCATCGTCGTCGTCGTCGTCACCTCTGGCTTCCGCAATCGGAACAGTTTGTGCTTTCTTTGCGAATCCCGAAAAACTAAAAGGATTTTCGGCTTTTTTGTTGGTTGCAGCACCAGACGACGCGGCCTTCTTCAAGGGCGCGCGCCGTGCAGAGCTGGCAAGGGCGGCGTCTGCCAGTCGCGACGGGTCGTCGTCGTCGGCACTGGCGAAGATGTCGACGCGCGACGTCTTGGGCGTTTTCCTGCTGCCCCCGCTGCCATCCGCCTTGCTGCCCTTCCGAAACGAGTTGAACGAAAAGGGGTTCCCGTCTGACATGCAATATTTTATTAATCAAAAATTAATAATGTAGTCACTAGTCAATCTGAGTTGGTGCATCAGCAAAATGAGACGACCCGATCCACGCCAGACTGTCGCGTCCGTCGCCAGTTTATCCACTGTCTCAAAATAAGCTCAACTCAAAAATATCGTTCAATTGTGGTTCAATTTTCAGTTCCTCAGTATACATTGAGGTGACATTGGGTATCGCAACTTATTAGAATTTCAATTTTCACTCAAATTTGAAATCGTTGATGCGTTGGTTGCTTCTAATCATCGTTCTCGCGTCCCTGGCGCACGCCGACCAGACGTTGTCGGTGGAGTGGTTTGACGAAGCGGACGCCGTGTGCCAGGATGGATCGCGCGGGGGCGTGTACGTTGCGGCGGCTCAAACGTCGTCGTCCCAGCGCGATCTGTTTGTGCTGTATCTGGAGGGCGGTGGCTGGTGCTACGACGCCGCAACGTGCCACGCGCGATGCGCCATGGTGGGCAGTGCGTGCACGTCGCCTCTTGCAACGTCCAAGACGTGGACGGCTCACATGCGGCTGGGCGGGCTGTTGTCCGACGACGCCAGCGAGTCTCCCTTGCACAGCGCCAACAAGTTCTTCCTGCGCTACTGCACCAGCGATGCGCACATGGGCGCGCGCAACGCCTCTTCCGAGTCGTTTGGATGGCATTTTCAGGGCCAGAAGACGGTGGCGGCGTCGCTGCGGCTCATGGTGGACAAGTACGGGCTGGGAGGGCGTCTCAACCAGACCCTGCTGTTTGGGGGCGGGTCGGCGGGCGGACGCGGAGCCATGGTGAACCTAGACTATGTGTCGACGATGCTGGCGGACTTTGGCATTGCCCATCCCGTGCACATTCGAGGGTTTCTCGATTCGCCCTACTGGATTGATGCGTCCCCCGATCGCGCCGCCACGCCCCCCTCTCACTTTATTGGCTTCAACGAGACCACCAAGGCCGCAGTGGCACTTGCCAATGTGACGTCGCGGTTGTGGCCCGAGTGTGTCGAGCACTTTGGCGGTGCGGAGAATGCGTGGAAATGTGCCTTTGGAGAGTATCGCTTTCCTTTTCTGCAAACTCCCTACATGGTCATTGCTTCGCAAAACGATGCCTTCCAGCTCAGCAACAATGTGGGCCATCGACCGACAACCGCCCAAGAGCTGTCGTACGCGGCCACATTTGCATCGCGCACCGTTGCGGGCCTCAATGCCCTTCCCGGCCGTGCATCCCTGCGCCCCTCGACCGTCTTCTACGCCATGGCCTGCTACTCACACTCCACCTCCCTGTCCGCCTCCTTTGCCCGTGTCACCGTCAACGGCATTTCTGCGGCCTCCGCCGTTGCCCAGTTCCTTGCTCTTGTCCCTCCCTCTGCGCCCTTTCCTCTTCGTCTCGTCGACCAGTGCGACTCCTTTGCCTGTGGTCCCGGCTGCTGAATCTCATTAAACCATTAACCACTTAACCACTGCCGTGTGCTTGTTTTGTTTTCATGTTTCGAAAGACCACTTTAGAACCCTCAAAATGAAAATGGTTCTTTTGTAAGGGGACACTTTTTTTTTTTTGACATTTCGACAGGCGAATCACCCGCAAAAATTAGGGGGTTGAGGAAATCGACTTGAAATGCTAAACGACTCGACGTTCAGAGGCGGCCAGGCGGGGTTTAGAGTTATACAAACCCAACTGTCCTGCGCGTTGCAAGGGCAAGTCAGCAGAAAGGCAGTTTTGGCACTTTTCAGTTGAACGAGACTTTGTTTTTTCTCGAAAAAAAAAGCTATAAAATTAATTTTATCCAATAAACCACTTTTATTTTCACTGTTGTATTGTTGTCGACGCTCTAAACTCCTTTTCATACCCGATTACCCATTCTATGAATATCTCTACTTCAACTACGCGACGTTTTCATCCCTATCTGAATATGGCGAACAAGAACTCTCCGACGGACTCAATTGTCGCCAAGCGCTCGCGCATGCGAGGCACGAGTGTCTCCACCGTCTGCTCGGACGGTTCCCAATCACGTTTGAGTGACTTGGACACGCACACGGCGCTTGCGGACTTGCACGGGGACGTCTCGGGCTTCTTCAACAGGGTCACCCTCAAAAAAAACACCGCTGTGAAACTGGCCGATATCGCCGACAGAGCCGCCTACCGCCACATGCGAAACGACGAAGCAAAGCTTCGGTACTGTGGCTCTCATAAGAACATCGTCGAGATCCTTCCCGAAGAGCCCTCCGAGCTGCCCGCACACCAAAGCGGCTTCTCAATGTCCCGCTACACCACGGACGTGTCGTCGGACCTCAAAACGGCACGCATGAGCGTTTATGATGCTCGTCAAGTGGTCCTAGACACCAGTCGGGCTCTTGTGCACGTTCACGAGCTTGGAGTTGTTCACTGCGACGTCAAGGTAATGATTTTTATTATTATTATTATTATTTATTATTAGGAATTTTCTCGACGTCGCTTCCTTTTTGTCGACAGCGCCCGTCAATAATAATAATAATAATAATAATAATAATAATTATTCATTTGATAGGCATCCAACATTATGCGGGATGACAATCACAATGGAAGTGAAGGTGCACAGTCGACGTTTCGCTTGGGCGACTTTGGCCTGGCCCATTTCCACTGGGAGGGACGGCGGAAGAATGCTGGCGCGTGCTCGTTTGGTCGCGTTTCCTATGCGGCGCCCGAGCTCAAGGGCGACGGGATCACAGTGCCGCGCGGCCGTCACACTGCGCAATCGGACATTTATGCAGTGGGAATGCTGGCACGACATGTCTTGGTGGGCGGCACAAACCCTCTGAAGGGAGTGATGGAAGAGCGCGACGCCGTGTGGCCCTGCCAGGCGGACGATTTTCCCGACTTGACCGTCAACAAGGCACACTGTGCACCCTGGATGAGACCGTCAGGCTCACTTGTACATGGCGATGACAAGAGTGAGTCCCAAACGCTTGAGGAGCGCTACTTTGACGCTCTGCACGATGTGGTGCTCGGGTGTGCCGTGTACGACGCAAGCGAACGGTGGACGCTTGCCAATGTGATTGCACGTCTGGAGCGAGCACAATGACGAATAAAATTGTGTTCACGTCACGGTTGTATAAAATTTGATGTAAACTACTCGTACTGTACGTACATGTACGACGCTACAGTTACGTTCAATATGTTACTGAATACAATTATAATTGTAATAAAATAATTATTATTATTAATTTTAAGTTTTAAGAGTACATGATTGCGGTTTATTCGTGATGGTTAAAAATTAAATGAATTCGTCTGTTACAGCGGTTCAATTTGTTGACTGCGTCGTTGCCCAGGCCTAGGGGCGCCTACGGGGTGTCTCGCTGATTGCACAGTCGAGACGCGCCACAACGTGTTGCGTGGTCCATCGGTCGCTGACGTTGTAGCACATGCATCCATTGATGACGTCGTAGAGGGCGCTGCGACAGTCGCTGGGGGCGTTGCGGCTGGGCGGGAAATGGGAATGCACAGAGCGAAGGCACAGAGCAAACTTGTACTCTTCAATGTGGTCGAGTTGGTCGGCGAGTGGGTGGGCGAGGCCGCCGACGAGCTGGCGGGCGGCGGCGCCGAGGGACCAGACGTCCGACTTGGGGGAGAAGTGGAGACCATCGTGGACCTCGGGGGCAAGGTGCGAGGCGGTGCCGACAAACTCGTGGGGCCCGCCAAGGGGCGAGGCCAGACCAAAGTCGCACAGGCGGTAGTGGGAGTTGTCGTGGTCGCGGAGTATGTTGTCGATTTTGACGTCGTTGTGAAGAAACCCGCTCGCGTGAACGTGTTCGAGGGCTCGCGCGGTGTCGCGAATGGCGCGCACGGCTTCCTCGTCGGTCCACTCATCAGACTGACTGCATTTGCGCAGGTTGGGCCCGCACGCGTCCATTTCAATGGCGGCGCAGGTCGCGTCGTCATTTTGTAGGGTCGACGTTGCGCAACGTAATCGGACGATGTTGCGGTTGGGCGGAATGGCGGCAAGGACGCGGGCCTCGTTGCGCAGCTGAGACTGACTGTCAAGCGACGGGGATGCTTGCTTGCGAGCGATGCCCCCACGAATCTCGACAACGCCGTGCGCGCCGAAACTGTACGACTCGATTTCCCCGACAATTTTTTTTGTTTCATATTCGAAAAGACACTGCTGAGGCGACAAGGGCGGCGTGGACGACGCTGCCACACTAGCAGATGGACTTGGGGTGGTGCTGTAGACGTCATGGGCGGGCGTGGCGGGGCTGGCGCTGCGGGTTGGATGGACGGTTGTGGCAACGCGAGACGACGAAGTGACTGATATCGAAAGGGGAGTGAGCGAGAGACGCGCGCGCTGCATGGCCGACGGGCTGCCTCGTGGCCGACTCGACGATGTAGGGGTAACCATCAGATTCAGGAGCAGAATGAAATGAATAAGACTGGATTTACGATTATTATGGTTTTGCATTGTTGTGATGTTGCATCATCATGGATGGTTATTTGGTTGGAAGTGCGACGTCGCAGTTGAGACATTTATTTTTCATGCGGGCCACGTAGGCGCTTGTGCGGCCCCGTCTGCTCTGGTAGTGTACTGTGTGGTTAGTAGAGGGTGTGGGTGCCTGGATGGGTGCCAGGGAGGCCGGAGAGGCGTAGGATGTGGTTTCTTGGCGATCTTGCTTGGCGAATTTTTTTTTTTTTTTTTTCCTGATTTT
>CALSCP010000648.1:4879-15493 GCA_943704425.1 Ministeria vibrans ATCC 50519 | reverse complement strand
TTGGAGACGCCTGAGCAGACGGCGGCGGAGAGGCACTCGGTGGCGACGGAACACACAGTTGTATGTGCGTGTGTGTTGCGTGCTTGTGCTGAGTGTGTGTGCTTGTGTAAGTAAAATAGATATGTGTCGTGAAGCAGCGTGCGCTTCAAGTGTGGTGTGCGTACGCGGTGTTTGGGGTGCTGGTCGGCATGGTGGTGGTCGGTGTAGAGGTACAGCTGGAAGGGGATAAGCACGGCAAAGCGTCGCGACCATTTGCGGTTGTGAAAACGCGTGTTGAGCAGCAGATCTTGCTTGTAGCGCACAACAGAGCGAAACAGCACTGGCAGAGGTGCATCTTCATCTGGGAGAGCAAACAAACGTGGAGTCAGAGGGAGAAGGAGTCTGAAGAGGCAAAACTGCAGGGGCGTACCAACAGACCCTGGCGTGGATGGCGCTGCCTGTTGCGTGCCCTCTACACTGAGATGGTTTCCGTGAAAGACAGTCTGGCCCCATGACGACTCGCCGTCGGTTGTGTCGCTCTCGACGCCCATGCACATTGCGCGTTGCGTGTCTGTTGCATGCAGTCCGTTGAAGGAATTCGTTACGCGCGGCTGCTGTGCGTCCGCACTCACTTGCGACATATCGCGACTCACGGGCACACTCGAGGGATTAAAAGTGGGTATCTTAAAAGAAGTGTGTGTGTGTGTGTGTGTGAATAAATTTGTGATTGTTTTGTGTGTGTGTGTGTGTGTGGTATCAGATCTAGTGTGGGTGTTTAAAGTGTGGTATGCGAGTGTGTTGCGTCTTTGGGTGTGCATTGACTTTGCTTACTCCGGGTCTTGGCTTTGCGCCAGAACTGAGCGTTGCGTGAAGCGCTGTCTTCGCGTTCCCCCCAGAACCAGACCTAATCAACATAATTATAATTGTAAGAGAACAATAAAATACGTGTTGAGCGTTTGTACCCTTTGGTATTTCGAAAGAGCGACGGATCCAAAGTCATTGCAATTCGAGTGCCTACACATAAGGAAACAGTCACAGAAAGTGAGGGTGAGAAGAATCACTTCGTACACTTGGTGGGTCCGGGCTCTGATTCCCCTTTGGGCTCTCGTTCCAACGACAAATTGTAATTCTGCTCGGAAACTTTTTTCCTTTGAGAAAACGAAAGAAAGAAACACAGTGATATATATAGAGAAAAACAAAGCGAGAGAGAGAAAGAAAAACGAAGAAGACAACAACGTGAGAGAGAGAGAAACAAAGTGTGCAAAAAAGAGAAACAAAGAGAGAGAGAGAGAGAGAGAGAGAGAGAGAGAGAGAGAGAGAGAGAGAGAGAGAGAGAGAGAGAGAGAGAGAGAGAGAGAGAGAGAGAGAGAGAGAGAAACAAAGTGATAGAGAGAGAGAAGAGTCAGCCAGTCAGCGTCAGAGAAAATGAGGTTTTAGAGACTGACTTGAGTTCATCAAAGAAAATTTGACTTTTGAGGAGCATATTGAGTCCATCGGGCGAAGGAAGTTTTAGATCACGTGGCGGAAACCGCTGAAACAGCCGAATGCGCTCAACAACAGACTTCATCTGAAGCAAACAAGACAGTTTTAGAGTTCGAGAGTTTGAGAGGAGGAGGGAGAAAGAAACAAAGTGTGAGAGAGAAACAAAATGAGAGAGTAGGGAGAATGAAACACAGTGAGTAAGAGAGAGAAGCAAAGGGGTTAGGGAGAATCAGAAGCAGAGATATGGGTGCAACGGATGGTATGAAGTGAGATGGGTGTGCGTGAGCACCTTGTCCTTTGCTTTCAAATCGTCCTTGTTAGCCAATTTGAGAAATGTCAGCTCAGTCAGAAACAGGCCTGTTTAACGAAATGGTTCGAATGTGTTTTTGTGAGTGTCATTCAGTGTGTCGTACCAAGCGGAGGGATCAGCGGGTCTTTCTCATGGAGTGCAAGGTACTCGCGTAGCGCCTGTGAGTTGTCTTGTGTGTCAAACAGCACTTTGGCTTCGTCGAGTTCGCTCATTTCACGACGACTTATTAGCTGCGTAGAAAGAGTGGCAACACGAGCTACGTGTTATGTGTGTCGGTGTGCGTGTGTCTGTGCTAACCGCCCAGGTGGCTTTAAGTCGGTAGATGGGGACACTCAAGAGCGCAGAGAGAACGGCAAAGCCGCTGTGCAGATTGCCAATGCGCAGCAGACACTGTGAAAATGAAAAGGCGATGAGGCAATGCATGCATGTACAAGTCATGGAACATGCCTCTCGTACCGACAAAACCTTGATGAAGACAGCAAGAGCATTGGCGCGATCTCGAGCGCCGTGGGGACTCAAAATGAGCCGCGTCGTAAAGAACACGACGGAGTTGAATTTTTGAGTGAAGGCGACAATGCCTGGGGCGAGTTGCTGCTTGCGCTTGCTTGTCCACTGACACCCGTACAACTCGTCTGCGGAAATGGCTGTAAAGAGTTCCCAATCCATTCGCGTCCACTCTCTCTACGCAGGTCAGAGCCTCAGAGGGGAAGATAGACAGAGGACGGGGGTGGGGCGGGGGGCAGGGGGGCAGGCAGCTTACGGCAACGTCGCACGGGTCGTAGACGAAGAACTTGGACTCTTCCACAAGCGACAGCGCCAACGCCGACCCCTTCACCTGCATAGCCTCGTCAAGTACCACAATCGTAGGAACGCCAGAAAGCTCGGCAGCACTTGCGGGGCGCGCCTGCAACACGAGACGCGAGAGAGAAAGAGAGGGAGAGGGGTGAGAGATTGGGAGCAGAAAGAGTGTGAGCGGAAGTGTGAAAATGACAACGAATGGTGAAATACGCGTCGAGTAGACATGGCAGGAGATGCGAGGCGATGGGAAACAGCCGGAGAAACACTGGGAGAATGCAATTGATAAAATAATACTGAATGAACATTAAACTCAAAGGTGATTAAAATATAGTTATTTTTATTCGTGCATGGTGTCAGAGCCCTAAACTATAAACCGGTAAACCCCACTGGGGGTATGGCGTGCCATTGCGATAATGCGATTGCCTCACTGGAGAGCAACGACACAGCACTGAGCACTCCGACCAGCCACTCTTCTTCCATGTTCCCTCTAGAGTCAGTGTCGGTTGAGTTTGCAAGGCGGAACAGAGGAGTATTCTTCTTAATTATTCTTGAACTTTTCACTTCATTTTGACTATAATAATAAAAAAGATATTAAATTATTATTATTATTATTAACATAATTATCATGTTAATTATTATTATCATTATTATTATTAATATTGTTTATGATACATTATTAAATTTACTCATCATGAATATCATTGGCGCTTGTAGAGATCAACGAAAAAAACTGCGTTGCACGAGTGGTTTCATTTTCATCGCTTTGAGTGAGCGAATCACTAAGTCGGTAGACCATCACCTAAAAACACACAAAAAGAGAAGTATGTACAGCTGTCAATGTCGGTTCGTTTTGTGTTTACGGATCCATTGGCGTGCGCCACTGCCAAGAGAGCACGCTGCGCAGAGGGTGGAGAGAAGGACACGCTGTAGACGGGCACAGATACCTTTGGCTCAATAACCACTGATGGGTCGCTCATCGACTCCTACTCAATCAAAGGCATGCTCATGAGTTATAATAATAACAAAAATTATTATTATTATTATTATTATTATTATTATTATTATTATTATTATTATTATTATTATTATTATTATTATTATTATTATTATTATTATTATTATTATTATTATTGTTGTTGTTGTTGTTGTTGTTATTCATTTTCGAAAGATAAACCTCAAAGTCAAAGAGAAGGACTCGGCCTGAGCTGGTGCCGAAAGCACAAACTAGCGAGCGCAGCGGAGACCACTGTACAGTGAACACAACGTCATCCTTGACGCGAATAGTGTGCTCGGGCGCCAGTGGCTACACAATGAACAAGTTAAAAGAAAAGAATAATATTATTGTAAATAATGGCAGTGATCAACGTTATGAAAATGGGGATGTAGTACGTTGATCAGAGAATGGACACACACCAGCGAGTCAGTGCCGCCCGAGAGAAACACATGTGGATGGAAGGGCGAGTGCGCAACGCCAAAAACTGGCCCCGAGTGTCCTCCACCCCGGTAAGTCGTGCCGACGGGCGTTTTAGCCTTTCCCATCAGCTTCTTTCCAGCGTTCTCTAGGAATTCAGTGTGCATATGAAATTATCATTAGCGACAGTACTAGTATTGAAAAGGTCGAAATATATAGCTTATCGGACTAGAGCGTACCGTCCACTGTGGCGTCGAGGGCAAGCACACAGCGATGGACTAGACCAGCCTCAGTCGCCACGAGACACTCGCTCGCACTCTGTACAAGTTTCGTGTTCTTAATTGGTCCCTTGACGTGAACACACAGATCAAGGTCCATGATTCCGATTCCGTTCTGCAGTCGATGTGCTGCCTTGGCACTCAGTTGCGTCCCAACTGCCTTTCCCCTCTCCACATCCACCAAATACCCTCCAACCTCCCACACAATGATCGTTCCGTCCTGACTCGCACTCACAATTCGGTCACCCCTAATATTTACAATTAGTCGTATTAATCCTTCATAATCATATTATACGTATTATTATATTAAAATATTATACAAAACATTTCCAAAAAGTCACTTAATATGTACAGGTGTGCAACACGAGTTGTAACTTTTAATTAGTCCCGGTTATATAATACGGGAACTAAAAGCGAATTGCAATTATTGATTCAATGTCATCATGCAGTACGAGTGTGCCTACCGTCCTGTGGCGTATTGGGGAACCCACTGCACAGCAGTGACCGGTTCGCGATGGCTCGTGTCACTCGCGACACTCAATGCCATCTGGTAAGCAAACACAGGTGAGGAGTATATACACGTAATGTACTACCCATGTCTTAAGTCACCTTTGGTTCCGACTCATCCGTCACATCGACAACTACAACTTGTCCATTGAAGCAGCCAAAGCAAAGCAGAGACGGGTCGTACGGGTGCCACTCGACCGACATGCAGCACCCGCCCGGCGTGTCAATCACAGCGTGGCCACTGCTCTCGCTCAAGTCACGCCTTCAAAATCAATTGTAAATAAATATTATGCGGCGTTGTTTGAACACGCACCGATGAACATGCCACACCACAACCACTCCACGATGGGTGCACCAGTCGGAATGGTCGTTTCGGCCGTACGCAGCGGCCAGACTGGCACCAGTGGCGTTCCACGCGGCGGTAACCACTTCAAGTTCGTCTGCCAGCCCATCCTGATGCAATTCAAACCAACTTTGCACGTCTGCGTGAGGTTCCTCCCACGCAACAGCGTACCCGTCAAATGCATGACTGGTCACGTTTTGCCACAGCTGTTGCGATACGAGCGGCTCGACAAGACGCAAAAACTTGGCGAGCGATCGTTCAGTGTCATGGTCCAACGGTTTGCCCTCAATAAAACGACAATCCAAGGGCTCTTCAGGCTCCGTTTGCGTCTCGACATGTGCCAAGCGAGTCGTCTGTGCCCCCGAGTCGGCCACAAAGATGCTGTTTGTTTGTGACTCGGATGTAGAAACGTTGCTAAGTGACCAAGGAAATGTGAAAAATATGTATAACCGGGTTTTCCTTACCGAGTGCGCTTCCAATTCGATTGGACTTCGGTGTACAAAGGAGCGCGACTGTCGTCAAACATCAAATTTAAAATGAATGAAATTGAAATACTTGATTAATTTTTATTACAAAAGAAAGTACAAAAGTCTTGTACAGTTGCCGACTGACGTTTCACGAGAATAATTCGGCAATCATGCAACGTGCACTTCCCCCACCGACGCTTTCAATGGTCGGAATGGGCACATGTATCAACACGCCAAATGACTCGAGTGTGGAGCGCTGGTCGTCGCTGAGAGCACCGTAGGCACAGTCACTCATAACAATGGCCTTGTCCCCATCCTCGTTGCACACCTCCAACATATTTCCGGCAAAGTGCTTCACTTGAGACTCGTCCAGACGCACAACAGTGTGGCCAGTCTCTTCAAGACTGCGTATCACTACTTGTGCCTCGACCTCATCGGCGACGGTGCACTCGGCAAATACTGCCCATCCCGTGCCCACTGCCATGACAACGTTTGTGTGGTACACCGGGGCGTTGGCAACAACAGCAGAGAACGATATGGGAGTGTAGGCAAAGAGTGAACAGAATCGCGCAAGAGGCTCGTCATGCGTGCGCATCGATCGACAGGCGTAGACAATGCGGTTGACACGGTCCAGTACCATTGAGCCGGTTCCCTGGACCGCAAGAGTGTAAGAGTGTCAGAATGTACATGGGAGCAAGAGGAGAAGAATGAAGAAAAAACAAAGGAAGAAATGAAAGAGAGAGAGAGACACAAAGATCGCCCATTGTCATACCTCCAGAAACAGCTGTCGCTCTTCAAATTCGCTTGCTAGGTCAATGAGCGGCATGGAATCATCAATCCATTGCTGGATCATCGAGGAGCGAAAGCGTTCGCGGCGTCGCTCCTCGCCGAGCATTGGGTAGAGAACGCAGCTGCCCGAGTGCGTCGAGGCGATGTTGTTTGGAAACACGGCGTCCGGCGACGGCTCTACTGGCTCTGGTGCGCCACCATCCGCATCCTCGTCGATGGTCACGTCAGTTCCAAACTTGCGAAGCGCCTCGACCAACGTGTTGAACTCCGTCTGGGCGTCGGCTCGCAGTTGCTCCAAAGTGCGTCCAGGGCGTCGCTGGAACACGTTGTCAGACGCCGTCGACTCATCAAATCCAAAGTGGCGTGGACGCACCATCCACAGCCGTGACGTAGACTGCATTACAGGTATAATATTCAGATAATAGTAAAGAATATTCAGTTTGAGTTGTTTCATGTTTGTGAGTCGGCGAATGAGATTCACAGGTTTTCCTTCGCCGTACCAAATTACTGATTACCTATAATTTATAAATGTAATACCAATTATTTTCATCTTCTCGTCGACATGGTTCGCCTCACCCACGTCATTGCTGTCCTGGCCTGCGTTGCAACCGTCTGGGCTGCGACAAACCCCATTGAGCATGTTATTGTTATCATGTTGGAAAATCGCTCTTTTGACCATATGCTTGGGTGGCTGCACGACGACATTAGTGATATCGATGGCCTGAAAGGGTAAGCCAGTTCACCCGGACCGAGAGGGAGACAATGAGAACTTGCGAAAGTTTTTTTTTCTTTTTTTTTTTTTTCTTTTCGGGCGCTCAAACCACTTGAAGGAACTTCCAACAGTCTCATGGCGTGTTTCATTGTGTGTACTGTAGCTGACTAGGATCAACCCCTCCGTTTCTCTCTGCATTCCATTGCGCCTTTCCAACTCGCTTGTTGTTTTTTCCTCGCTGACCTAACCCTAACCCTAACCCTAACCACTTCTTGGGCATAGCAACGAATGCAACTACCTCAACGTGACGAACCCCGCCCAAGGCAAGCAATGCGTGACGCGTGATGCCAAGGATGTCGACCCGGACCCGTCGCACTCGGTGACAGGCACAACCGAACAAGTGTTTGGCTCGGAGACCGCCGAGTACACTGCCCCGCCGCCCATGAACGGATTTGCACAGAATGGTATTCGCCATGGCATTGGTAGCAAAGCGCCACTGGCCATGTTCACAAAGGAGACGGCACCCGTCATCAACACACTCGCCAAGGAGTTTGCTGTGTTTGACCGCTGGTTCGCGTCCGTGCCGGGACCCACCGAGGTCAATCGGGCTTTTCTGCACTCAGCCACGTCGCACGGCATGGCCACCAACGACTTTGATCAGCTTGCAATCGGTCTTCCGCAAAAGACCATCTTCCAGTCGCTCGAGGAGTCCAACAAGACATGGACATCGTACTACGCGGATGCGCCGACGACGCTCTTCTACCGTCATGTGCGCACCGAGAAGCGCCTCCTGAACAATTTCAAGCCGTTTGAAAGGTTTGAAGAGGACGTGAGCAAGGGCGAACTGCCACACTATGCGTTTGTCGAGCCGCGCTACTTTGACATTGGCTCGCGTCTGCCGGCCAACGACCAGCACCCGTCTCACGACGTGTCAGCCGGCGAAGCGCTTCTCAAAAAGGTGTACGAGGCGGTGCGTGCGTCGCCCAAGTGGAACGAGACGCTGCTGCTGATCACCTACGACGAACACGGTGGCTTCTACGACCACACACCCACGCCCGTGCACGCGGTGCCCAGTCCCGATGGGCGCGTCAGCAAGAACCCTGCGTTTGCCTTTGATCGTCTTGGCGTACGCGTTCCCACTATTGCCATCTCGCCGCGCATCCACCCGGGCGTTGTGCACGAGCCGACCTCGGGCAGCGGCCACTACGAGCACTCGTCGCTGTGCACGACGCTCAAGGATATCTTCGGCTTGAGTGCAGACTTCCTGACGGCCCGCGATGCCTGGGCGGGTTCCTTCGCGCCTCTCATTGACACGACGAACGTGCCTCGCACCGACTGCCCCCTGACGCTGCCGACGCCCCCCGAGACACTGCGACGCATCAAGCCACTGACAGGCACGGACACCATGTCGGACTGGCAGTGTTCACTGGTGGTGACGCTGGGCGGACGCTGTGCTGACCACCCGACCGAGACGCACGCCGCCTGCTTTGTCCTGCGTGCAACCGACCGCCTTTTCCACACTGCCCGTGTCGCCGACTACCCCGAGTGCAACTGAGTGAACAAAAATGAATCTTTTTTTTTGATTAGTACAGTGTGTTTTTTGCGCGTTTATTCGCATCAAAGGCCCTTGTCGTATGCGACGTGTGTCGTGTTCGGTGGCAGCTGCTCTCGAACGTCTGCCTCGAGAGACTCGACGGGCATTTGAGATTCACGGTTGAACAGGGCAATGGTGGCCGGAAGGGCTGTGGCAAAGACCACGGTGCAAAGGCCCAGCTGGATAAGAAGGCGCGTCGACGTGGCGTGGCGTGGCGTCGCGAGGGACGGAAAAGACCGGTCGAGCGCAATCATCGCAAGCGAAGGGATCAGCAGCAGTGGCGCCGGCAAAAGAGCTCGTGTGAGCGCAGTCTCTTCGACGGCACGACGGGCAGCAATACGCGAGACGAGGGGTGGCGAGGACGTGTTATGTGTGGGTGGGGGCGGCACAGGCGTGACGGTAATACCCTCGGTGAGTTCACTTTGACGCATCATGACACAGTTGAGCACGTTGGCCGTGGCAACGGCAGGGAAAGGAATCACGCGTAAGATCGTTTGACGCGTCTATATAGATTTTTTTTTTTTTAAAAAAAACACACATACATCAGTTTAGCAGAAAGAAGAAGAGAACGAATAAAAGAAAAAAAAAGCAACCTTTTCGGCAAGATAGCGAGAGGGAGCACGTCGAACGAGCTGTTGGAGACCAGTGGCAACGGCAACGGCACCCGTCACGGCAGCGACGTAGCCGGTGAGGAAGGCGCGTGTTTGATCGGACGAGGACGACTTCTGCGACGAAGATGTGTTTCGGTTGGACCAGTTGACGAGGGCATTGTGCGTCTGGTTGACTACAAAAATTCGATGAGACGCGTCAACTCAATGTTGACTGTTTGTTGTGTTCGCGACCTGTTTGCCAGAAGACAGTGAGGGCGGTGCTGGCGGCCGTTGACGGGAGGAGCATGCCGAGGACGGTGGGCACGCCAAAGGGCACAAAGCCCGACATGCGGAAGGGCATGAGAATGCGCTCGCCCGTCTGCGGATGGATTGCACTGTCCACCAGCCGCTTGGCGTCCCACAGCTGCGCGTCGGTGTGGCCGGGGGGCACCTGGCCCGTCGCATTGAACTCTTCAAGGAGGCGCTGTGAACAGCGTGGCAGGCGAGGGCAGTGAGCACTGGACAGAACGAGAGGGAGAATGGCAAACCTGAGCGTCCGCAATTTCGCCCTCTCTCAGAAGTAATCTGGCGTCGGTGATGCTGGCAAAGTGTCTCAAGCGACCCAAGTACGTATCGAGGTCGTAGGGAGAGCTAGAAGGGTCGAAAGGTTTCATTGGAAAGAAAGATTGAGAAATAAACTGAAACCAAAATTTGGTTTTCCCAAACAAAATACAAAAATTAATAATGATTATTAATCGACAAAGTGCAAACAAATAAGTTTTTGTTTTGCTCTTAGCCTCTTCTCGGCGTGTTCCTCTTTGTGCTATCGGCGTGTGGAATGATCAAGGCAATTCTGGTGTTCAACAACCACGGCAAAGCCCGTGTCACCAAATTCTTCACAAAATACGTAAGGAGGCAAACGGGGCCGTCGCTGCCGGGAGGGACGCCAAGCGGTGTCTATTGAGTACGTACTGACGCGGGTGTTGCTTGCATTTGTGCAGCCTGAGGATGTGCAGCAGCAGATCATTCGCGAGACGTTCAACCTTGTCTCCCGCCGACCCGACACCGCCTGCAATTTCCTTGAGGGTGGAACGTACGCTCTTGGTGTGCACCTTGTCTTGCTGTTACCGTGTGTCTTGTCGTCGTGCATTGTCTTGTTCTTGAAGACGCGCAGATTTTTTTCTCTCGTCCGTTTTTTTTTTATATCATTTTTATATTTGTCCCCAAGTTACTCTGCCGCTCGAGGAGGAGATTGGGAGTGATGCTTTTGTAAAGTTGAGGCAGTGTTGTTCTCTTACTATGATTTTGGTGTTTGTCTTTGTCGATTTTTCTTTCTGTTGTGGTCAAATTGTAT
>CALSCP010000642.1:60716-90577 GCA_943704425.1 Ministeria vibrans ATCC 50519 | reverse complement strand
AGACTCTCTCTCTCTCTCTCTCTCTCTCTCTCTCTCTCTCTCTCTCTCTCTCTCTCTCTCTCTCTCTCTCTCTCTCTCTCTCTATCACTTTGTTTCTTTCTCCCTCCTTTCTTTCTCCCTCTCTCTTTCTCTCTTCCAGTGGTTCCCCAGCACTCGGCCTCTTTACCAGCTGGCCTTTCTTCGAGACTCTTGTCTACACAACAAGCTTGCCGACTTGGAGCGCTATGTCGTCAAAGCTCCCGAAACTCCCAAAAAGCGTTCGAGATTGTACGTTGTTGTTGATCCTGATGATGTCTAACGTTTTTGTTTTCTCGTTTTTCATTCGAAGAGAGTATACTGTCGAGGAAGATGACAAGCTCACCGAGTGGCGATGCATGAATCTTCATCTGCCCGATACAAGTCAAAAGCTGTGGATGGCCATCGAGAAGAACGACAAGGTACAAAAGAATGAGAGTGCGCCACCTATTACTTATCCTCACCGCACGGTATTGCTCTAGTATAATCCAAACGGTCGCAGTGTTGACACCATTCGCCGACGTTTTCGTGATCATGTCCTTAAATCCGATAATTGTACGCACACTCTTTTTTATGCACTGGTTGATTTTTTTTTGCGTGTGTTGCAGACATTCGTGCGCTGAAGAAGGCCAAGCAGGCGGCCCTTATGGCAAAGCCCGGTGCTAAGGATGCAGAGGCATTAGGACTGGCTGGGGTAGTCGAGAAAGTAACACGGGAGGACGGCGATGATGATGACGAAGAGGAGAAGGAAGACGAAGTGGAGGAGGACCCGAGTCAGTCCAAGATCAGAGTGTCTCCACGGAAGAAAAGAGTGCTGCCCACAACTACCACCACCACCACAACAGCAGTAGCAGCAGCAGCAGCAACGTCAAACCCAACGGTAGCAGCAAAGGTCAAAGCGGTGAAAGCGGTGAAGCGTGAGCGAGAGACCCAGGACGACGAAGAGACGCAGGGTGAGGTGTCAGCGGCCAAGAAGCCGCGACACGACAGGAAGGGAAAGGGACCAGCCAAAGAAAAGGAGAAGAAGAAGGAGGCAGACAAAAGAATGGAAGAGGAGGAGGGGGCGGGGATGGATTCGGACGCAGAAGGCATGGACGCAGTGTTGCAGCTTATTGAGGACGAAACGCGCGGTCTGGAGTCGCTCAATGTGAATCTGGGTGCGTTGGTGTTCTACTTGCTCAACCGCGCGTCGGGTCGCGTCGACATTGTCCAGCGTGTGCTTCGTGGACAAGAGGCGTCTCTTCAACGTGAGCAAAAACGAGAGAGTGGTGTATAGAACTTATGTTTTATTATGATTGTTATGTTCTTTTACTTCATTTTTTTTTGTGCGTGTGGCTATCCGCGAACGAATGAATGAGTGTGAATGATTGAGGGAGAGAATGACTGTTGTGTTGTGTGTAGAGCCACTGTGGACCCAGGAGGAGGATGATGTGTTGTCATCGGCGGATGCTGATCGTATTGCAAATTTGGTGACACGCCGGTCCAAGGGCAGTTCAATGGATGCAGCATACGAGGCGGTCACTGCCCGTCTGCAGTATCTCACTGAGGCAGAGTGAATTGATCTTGGTGCCCCCTGTCATCTTGTTTCTTTCTTCGCTCCTCTCTTTATCACTTTGCCAATTGGTTTTTTTTGTTTTGTTAAACACATATTTTTTGTTTATTTTTACTTTACTTTACTTGCGACGACCGCCTCGACCAAGAGTAGGAAAGGCGTCGTCACTGTCGGACTGGGGTTGCGTCTGTGAGGAGGGTGCTGCGGCGGAAGGGGGAGCGGGTCCACGGGCGCGCCATTGAGGTGCGGCGTTCACTGCGACAATGCGAGGTGCTTTCTTGTTGGACATCTCTTGGCGGAGACGTTCCTCTTCGGCGCGCCGAGAGCGCGTGACACTGCTCGAGTGCGCCTGCAGGAACTCTAAGCGACGCTGCGGCTCGCTGATGAGGTCGTTGAGAGGCTTGAAGAGCGACGGAGCACGTTGAGAGCCAACGCTCGACACGAAGAAGTCGTAGAACTCCGAGGCGCTCATGTTGCCTTCGCGGAACATATAGAGAAGCGTCTTGAACGTTTCAAAAGTATCCGTAGTCATAGCCGTTCTAATCAAGGCCAGAGCAGCCTCGCGCCTCTCACTGTACTCGCCGCTCTGGACGACACGCGCAGCAACAGACGTGGCCGGCACTGGATTGCCCTTGCTGAGCCTTTTCTGCTGCTGCTGCCGCTGCTGCTGTTGTTGTTGCCCTTGCATCTGCTGCTGTGTCAGCACAGCACGCTCTTGTTCGGCAAGAAACGCCCGTTCACGCTCGGCCTGTTCGAGTTTCTCGCGACGCTTGCGAGCTGCTTCGGCCGCCGTGCGCTCTTCCTCCATGCGCAACGCCGCCACGGCCTCTTCGTTGGCAGTTTCAAGGTCAGCAAAAGCGGCAGAAGCGGCAGCAGATGATGGGTTTGCGCGACGACGAGCCGAGGAGCTGGAGGAGGACAACGAGTACGATGCCTTGGCCGTCTTCATTTTGGAAATGGGCAGTGACGGATAGTCAGCAGAAGATGTGTGTGAGGGAGCGGAGGGTCGTGCGGAGGGTCGCACTGAGGAAGGTTTCGAAGAGGGAAGAGATGGGTAGTCGGCGGAAGAGGTGAGTGAGGCGGGGGGTGCGCGTTGTTGGGATGAGGAAGTAGCGGCGCGTGTGGAAGTGGGTGCCGAGGAAAGTGCCGTTGCAAATGGAGCAGCTGTGGTTGTAGTAGGAGCAGTAGAATGGGATGACTCGTACGTTGGAGCTGCGGTGGTGGTTGTGCGCTTCTTATTGGACTTTTTGCTGCTGCTGCTGCTGCTGCTGCCGCCAAGGGTCTGAGAAAGGGTTGGAAACGCAGAGGTGGTGGGAGGAGGAACTGTACGAGGCGCAACAGGGACACTAGGAGTATAAGTGGGGGGAGCTTGAGACATGGCAGCGACAACAGCAGCGGCAGCACCACGACCGCGAGGAAGCGATGGGTAGTCCTGCTCAATGGCTTCGGCTTCGCCTGCAGGAGTACTATTGGCAAATGTTGTCAACGGAGCGCTACTCTGCATCGACTTCTTCTTCTTCTGCGACCTTGTCGACTTGCTGGGCAATGCGGGATACTGTTCGGAGGCAACAGCGGTAGCTGCATGTGGTACCCTCTTCTGCTCTGCGTTTTTCCCCCAACCACTAGCAGCCGCAGCAGTAGCAGCCGCAGTAACGCTGGAGCCTAGCACGGGAAAGTCTGTTTCGCTCGTGGGTGTCGCAGGAGTGCCCATACCAAGGGCATCGCCATACCCACCGCGTCCAAAGGCACGCGCGTGTGCGTGTGCGTCGGAGGCCGTCAGAGAGGGGAACTCTTCGGGTTCGTCTGCTTGCTGTTGTTCTTGTCGAAGAAGCTGCTGTTGCAACTGTTGCTGCTGCTGTTGCTCCGCCGTCACATGACTACCCGATATGATGCGTTCAAGGTCATCGCTGTCAACCGAGTGCTGCAGGGTGCGTGCCGGAAGAGCACTCGGGGGACGAAAGGAGCCATCGGGCTCGCGTGACCCTCCCCCTCCCCTTTCTGCTCGTGCCGAGGCACCCCCCGTCTCGCGTCCACGCGGACCACCACCACCACCACCACCACCACCACCACCACCACCAGCTCCTCCGCGGCCACGGCCACGTCCACGACCGGCCGTCGTTGGTGCCGTACTGCCGCTCGCCAGTGCGTCGGGAAGGTCGTTGTGCAGATCGATACGCAGAGCTTGGCGTTGTGTAGACCGCTGCATGCCCTTAAACTTGTCATCGTGCACTTCCTTCATATGCGCGTTCAGCTCAATTTGAGTCGCAAATGCAAAGTGCTTCTGCTCGCGACACTCCGTTTCGCCGCACACATAGTGGTCCGTGGCGTAGTGTTGGTGCAGATCAGCAACACCCGGAAAGTATGTGTACTTGCGACCACTCATGTGGCACACTTCGCAACGTTCGTGGTTGTCATTTAAATGGACAAGAAGTGCGTCGTTGTCGAAGAAGGCGCGTTTCGAGCAGAAATCGCACACGGGATGCCCGGTACACTTGCCATTGTCATCCTCGCGGAATCTACTGTGTGTCCTCAGCTCCTCCTTCGTGTACAACTGACAAGAATACAGACGTTAGCGACACTCTGGTCGCACACACACACACACACGACATATACCTTTTGTTCAGAGGGGAACACATGAACATTGCGATAGCAGAGATCGCACAGGTACAGCTGATGCTCATGTCGAAGGTGCTCCTTGAACTTGCCCAGCGACACAAAGCAGGCGTCCTTGTGAGTGCACCTGAGAAGCGAAAAAAAAAGCACCCAAAAAAAAAAGCCGTTATGCAAGAAAAGATCACTCATCCCAAAGAATCCGCTGCAAGACATCGACTGGATCTGCCAGAACAGACACGCGCACAAACACTACGCACACTCGTGGTGAGGTGCGCAGCACACAAATAGAAGAGGAGCGGAAGAGGAGCGGATTGAAAGCAAGTCGCAGTTTCGAAACATATTGCTCAACCAAAGAGTATTTTCGTCGATGCATGGGGCGTACTTTGAGCATCTGAGGGCCAAGAGGTTCTCCACGGCGTTGCGCTGTTGGGCGGACTGGTAGACGATGCCGCTGCGACGGTCTTCGAGTGGGCGACGCGCTCTGGAGAGCTCCTGGAAGGTTGCAAGCGGATTGGCCGACATGTAAACGACGGGGAGGTCGGTGCGGCACAAGGGGCACGCCTGGCTCTTGGTGAGCACGCGCTGGCGCAGCGTACACGCGTCGCAAATGCGATGGCCACACTCGCCAATCGTCGAGAGAACCAACGGCTCAAAGCACACGACGCACGTCTCTTCGGTGCCTTCGGTGTCAGACATGGTATAGTGCAGTCCAGTAGATGGGTAGCGAAGCTCTGAGGTGGATAGGAGAGAGAAAAAATTGAAATTGAAAATTTGAAAAGGAGATAAACATGAATGAAGATACTGTCTCATATATAATAAAGAATACAATGCTTGCGCCACAGAGACATAGACAGGTGAGTGAGTGATAGACTAACCCCCAAAACTCAAAACTCAAAAGATTAAGATGAAAGTGCTGCAAATTAATAATGAATGTATTTGAAGTGAATTGAATTTTCTCTTATTTCCTTCAGAGCGAATATAATTTACCTTGAAGTAGCTCACTGAAGTTGTGCAAGTTCATTATAATCGAGTACAAAGTATTAATTGAAAAATTAAATAATAATATTATTATTTTAATATAAAACTTATGTTATACAACACACATATCATAATTATAAATCAGATGCAATTCTCAGGGGGTAGCGTGTACGCACCGCTGACGCGACGACCGCGGATAAGGACCGCAGGCGACGGGAACTGGAAGGACGCAAGACCGCTGTCGCCCGTCGTGTCGTCAAAAGAGAATTGGCCGCCAGACTCGGCGTAATCCAGTTTGGTCGTTGCCGCAGACGCCCGCCGCCGCTGCGACGGCAAAGGTGATCCGTTGGGTGAGTCTGTGTCTTCTACCAGTCTACGCACGCAAAAAGAAAAGAATAAATTTTATTACATTTATTTTTAAAATAATAATAATATTATAATACAAAACACTTTACCTTCGACGGGAACCTTCCATCGGAGCAACGTCATTGCTGAGTTCTATTGACTCTTCGGCGGCAAGCCACTCGGACGCACCCGACGAATTGGAGTAGGAGGGCATAAGAGCACGAGCGCCGCGGGAGAACCAGCGCTTCATGGCACCCGACAGACTCACGTTGCTCTCGTCCGAGATAATCGTGGACCCTTCGCCGAACATCAGCTCCGCACCGCCGATGCTGTTCATGGCGTCCGATTGTATCATGTGAGCGGCCAGGGGTGACGTGGTGGACGAGCTTGTGCGTCGCTTGAGACGCAGCTTGGAGAAGGACATGGAGCTGTGCTGAACACTGTTGCTGTCGCTCGCGCCTCCCCCACTCACCAACGACACGTCTTGTTGACCACTTGAGATCTTGCGGTTGAGACCGCCCGAGTTTGTCTGGCTTACCAACGTCCCTGTGCGCGTCGTGCTGCCCGAACGACCTGGAAGACTCCCCGTTGCTGAGGTGGACCCTGTGCGACCCGTGCCACTCGTCTTGGCTATCTGCCGAGAAACGTTGTGTGCCGATACATTGGCACGGCGTGCGCGCCATGTAGAGTACAGCTCGGAAAAGCCCGAACGCACCTTGGCAAGTGCAACGTATTTGACAAAAAGAAAGACGCCCAGCGTGCCATTGGAAACCACAAAGAGGTACTGGACAATGGTGGAGCGCACTGCAATGACAAGGAACGCCATAAGCCAGGTGAGTCCCAGCAGCATCGCCAGCGACACAAACACCATGCTGCGATTGTCACGCGCCTTGGCCGGCATCAACTTCTGTTGGCGTCGCAACGACAGCGTAATTCGGATGTACAGCACCACATTGACGAGGAGCACAATGACGACAGGTGCCACCACAACTACCCACATGGACACGCCCGAGGGGACAAAGCAAAAAGTTGTCGTGGAACTCGACCCGTACACATTGGTGTACGCATCAAGTACCGAAAGCGACGGCACTGCCGCATACACAATAAGATAGACGGCAATGATGAGCATAGGCACAAGAAACACGGCAAGGAAGAGACGACGAAGCAGCGGCGTGCTCAAATGCTTGGCGTCGTGCAACAGGTAGTGGAAGCCGGCGCCCACCGAGAGCAACGCAATAAATTGCATCAGCAGAGTAAAGTGCAGCACAAGGCCGAGAGCAAAGCAGCCGCCTGCAGAGGCATAGGCGGCCGCGGAGGCCACCGCGTCCACAACAAACATGACTTCGGTGGCAAGAATGCCAGCGCAACACAACATGATGAGAATAAGAGGACGGGTGCGCAACTTGCGCAACACCAAATACACCACAATCACCGAGGCACTTCCAATAATGGCAAGCGCCACGCCCACATACGACACAACAATGAGCGCCGCTTCGCTCGAACTCGAGCGGTCCGGATCGAAAATCACAGCAAAGTTGGTCATGTGAGAGCACTCGCATGTAACGTGTGTGCCCGTGTACGACGTCACGCTGCAACCGTCCTGCTGCCATACACGCGACGTTAGATTCCACGCCACACACAGGGGTAGTTCGCTGTCGGACAGCAGACGATCGACGGCGAGCGTCACACTGACAGTGCCCTCGTTGGGAAGTGGATTGGGCAGCGACACATCGACAAAGGTGACGGTGGCAATGACACTGCGGACACTGCGTGTCGACGGCTGAAAGAACGCGTCGCCAGCGGTGAGCGTGTTGATCACAAGTCTTGTGCAATTTGTGCCAGAAAAGACCGCATTCGACGTCTCGGGCGAGACGCTAAAAGCCGTACCGTTGGGCAAGGAGAAGCTCGACAGCGAATTTACATTGCCACCGTCTACCGAGAGAGCTCCAATCGAGACTTGGCCGCTCGTCGAGCGCACCAAACGCACTTGGCCACAGGACTGTGACGACATTGTCGGATCAGGAATGGTCGCTTTGGCCACAGACTCAAGCAGAAGCGCGGGTGTTTCGGGCGCATCGACACTGTCCAGAACCTCTTCGAGTCGCGGAGCCTTGTTCAGCGTTTCAAACACATCGACCAGTCCCACCAAGGTGACATTGTCCGTTTCACTGAGATCCGAAAGATCATCCACAACTTTCCCGAGCAGCCCAATGAGATTGCTGATCACCGAGGGCGTGAGAGTCTCGTTTGCGCTCGTGGTCGTCGAGGACGCATTGTTAAACGCCGACACAAACACACTCAGTGTCTCATTGTTGATCTTCGTCAGGTTCGCCACGGCACCCACAAGTGCACCCATCTTCTCTCCACTGTTGGGGGGCAGATTGAACACAACAGTGCTGCTTGAGAGCAACACGTCACAGGTTGTGCCGGTGAACAAAATGGAACAGGCGCACGAGAAGGAGCCCGGGATGGCACTGCACTTTCCATCATTCATACATGGATTCGACTCGCACTCGTTGTACGGCTCGCACGAAGTCCCGTTGTAGATCATGGGACACTGGCACGATGCAACCAGGTTCGTGCGACTCTCGGGAGCGCACGTCGTCCGCAACACCACCGCTTCCTCGCCGATTGCCCCAAACAGACCCGCTTGCACAAGGGTGCGAGTCTGTGGATCAATCATCATCGGACCAATCGAAAACGAATCACCTCCAGGACTGTCCTCAAAGTAGGTCGAGTTAAATACAACCTCGCCACTAATGGTGCTCAGGTGGTACAGCGACGAGAAAGCGTCGTACGGCGTCACATCGTTCTTGTTGAGCACACCCACATAGAGAAGGTGCAGAGCACTGTCGAGTGCAAACGATTGCACACGCGTCTCATCCCCCGTTCCCATTGAAAACGCCCTCAAGACATGCAAATCCAAGTCGAACACCGCCACAAAGCCCGTTGGACTGCTCAACGAGGCAACAATGCCAAACTCAGGCATGTCCGCCAATGCATAGCCACCCACAAAAAGACGTTCCGTCGCAGCGTCAACGACCACGTCTGAGCAGAAGGCAGGCATACCTGGCGTCCCAACCTTGCTCACGGCAAAGAGTGCGCCCGTCTTGGCATCTAGTTTGATCATAAGTAGATCGTCAGTGGCAGTTGCCGGTCCGCCCAAATCGCCCTTTGTCAACCCCACAAAGTACACAAAGGCTGTCGAGGCGTCGCTCGTCGAAACAAATCCTGACTCCTCGTCGCCCGAATCGGACCCAATCTGCGTCGAATAGAGCACAGAAAGGTCCGTTTTGTTGAGAAACACAGCATACAAATCCGCCGAACCGCCCGGATTCGTGTGCGTCAAGTACCCAGAGTCTGCACAGATAAAAAAAATCAAAAGAATGATAACGATAAAATTAATAATAAGTATAATAAATTGTGGTGTTAAAATTACCCTTCGTCGATGCAAACATCACAAGAGCATCGGCGGCAGCTGAGTACGCAAGGGAATACACTCGAAAATCCAATAGCCCAGATGAAGAGGCCCTAAGAAACAATAGAAGTTAATTAAATTATTATTACAATAACTCTCTTACATTTGAGTCACTTGAACTCGCTCGGAAGTTTCATCAAAAATTCCAATGTAGCCCGACATGGGGGAGCTTTCCTCTTGTACAAGCACGTAGTTGTAGCCGGTTGGCTCGCAGTAGGCCAGGTCCACAGGCGTACTCAACGATGACACGATAGGCGCGCCGTCGGTGGAGGAAATACCAAATGCGAGCGACACTCGCTGAAAGTAGACCGTCGAGAAGCCATACGTATTCTGGTACGCAGTGATTCCAGCAGGCACATAGAGCAATTGGAAAGCCCACATTGCGCTGGATGCCGGAGAGATAGCACCAGGATGACGAGCGGCCGAACCGGTCAGTACAGTCGTGTGTGCAGTCAACGCCAGTGATGCGTTACACGAGTAAAAGTCGGTACACGTGCCCAGCGTGCCGCACGCGGAGTGACATGCAAATAGCTCGCATTGTGTGCCCACAAAGCCATTCGGACAGGCGCACAAGAAGGAAGTTGGCGTGGAACTACAAGTGCCACCATTCATGCACGGACTCGAGTCACACTCGCTCGTGAGCTCGCACGACGTCCCGTTGTAGATCATGGGACACTGACACGAAGCGGGCAAATCCATACGACTCTCAGGCGCACAGGTCTTGCGCGTCACCACCGCTTCTTCATTCATTGGGCCAAACAGACCCGCTTCAATGAGCGTGCGCGACACCGGATCAATGATCATGTGATCAACGGAATACGAATTGCCGTTGGGGCTGTCCTCAAAGTAGGTCACATTGAACATGACCTCGCCACTGATGGTACTGACATGGTGCAACGACGTGAAAGGATGTTCGGTGTTTGCCAAGTTGACGTTCAAAACACCCACGTAGAGCAGGTGCAGCGCACTGTCAAGGGCGAGCGCTCGAACATGCGAAACATCACCCGTGCCCATCGACAGAACCCGAAGCATATGCAAATCAAGATTGAACACAAGGAGAATGTCAGTGTTCGCCATCGCCGACGCCACGATGCCAAACTCGGGGATATTTCCGTTCGTGGAGCCGCCCACAAAGACATGTCCGCTGGCTGTGTCAACGACCACGTCGTAACAAGCGTCCTTTCCACCAGGAGTACTAAACTTGGTGAGGGTCACCAGTGAACCCGTCTCTGCATCAAGTTTGGTCACGAACAGATCGCTGCCTGACGTGGACACGGGACTACCCAGATCACCATCGGACAACCCAACAAAATACACAAAGTTTGACGATGCATCGCAGGTCGAGAAGAATCCCGTCTCGTTTCCGTTGGAGTCGGATGCAATCTGTGTCGAGTACATCACCGACAAATCCGTCTTGTTGAGAAACACCGCATACATGTCATCGGAGCCCGCAGCATTGGTGTGCGTCAAGTAGGCAGGGTCCTCGGTGCTGAGAATCACCACGAGAGCATCGGCAGCAGCCGAGTACACAATGGAGTACATTGCAAGGTTTGCTCCACTCGAGGAGGCAGTCAATTGAGAAAACGACTGTTTTTCGCTTGACTCGTCGAAGATCACAACATATCCGGTCCGGTCAGGCGCCGCAACACCTTGTAAAAGCACATAGGTGAAATTCGTTGGCTCGACAAAGGCAACATCCGCTGCCCTGGTCGCAGCGGACACCAAGGGCAGAAAATCGGATGCCGCAATGCCGCTCATGACGTCCACGGAGAAAAAGTACACTGTGGGAATGCTCAGTGTCGTCTGAGCAAACGGGGTTCCGGCAGGCACATGAAAAAACTGAAGCACTGTCAACTCAAGGGAACTCGGAGAAACCAGGGTCGGGAGGCGAGGAAAGACGCCGGAGAGCGGTAGGGAGTATCCCGTCGTGGTCTGCGAACTGTTGCACGAAAAAAATGCTGTGCAAATGCCGTCTGTACCACAGCCAGAACTGCACGCGGAGAATTCACAATGAGTGCCGACGAAAGTAGAGGGACATGAACACGTGAAAGAGCCTGGAATGGCACTGCATGTGCCGCCATTCATGCACGGGCTCGAGTCACACTCGCTGTAGGCGTAGCATGACGTCCCGTTGTAAATCATGGGACACTGACACGAGGCCGGTGTGTCAGTACGACTCACAAACGAGCACGTCTTGCGCAACACCACCCATTCTTCAGTGTGCGGTCCGTAAAGACCCGCCTGGATAAGCGTACGCGACACCGGATCAATCACCATTGGACCAATGATGTAAGATTGGCCACCAGAATCGTCCTCAAAGTAGGTCGCATTGGAGACTACCTCGCCACTGATGGTGCTCACGTGGTGCAGCGACGAAATGGCTACGTCAGGCAACAAGTCATAGCGATTCAGCACACCCACATACAGCAAATGCATGGCACTGTCGAGCGCAAACGACTGCACGCGCGTCGCATCGCCTGCCCCAAGCGATATCACGCGCAACAAGTACAGGTCCACATCGAACACCGCCACAATGCTAGTAGAGTGTGCCATAGATGCAATAATGCCAAACTCTGGCATATCACCATGGATGTAGCCGCCCACAAAAACGTGACCCGTAGCAGCGTCAACGACAAGATCGTTGCAAACGTCGTCCAAGGTAGTTGAAACAACCAACTTGGTCACGGCAGTCATTGCGCCCGTCACCGCATCAAGTTTGGCCACAAACAAATCCACGTTCGCGCCCATTACCGGACCACCCAGATTGCCACTGGTTGCACCCACAAGGTAAACAAAGGCTGTCGAGGCGTCACAACTCGAGAACATTCCCACCTCGTCGTTGTCCGATTCCGACGCTATTTGCGTCGAATAGAGCACTGAAAGATCTGTCTTGTTCAAAAACACCGCGTACATGTCCAACGAGCCACCTGTATTGATGTGTGTCAAGTAGGCCGGATCTAACGAGAGAGAGAGAAATTTTAAATCAATTAAAAATTAAAATTAAATCATTCGTACCTTTCGTTCCAACGACCATCACAAGTGCATTGGCAACTGCTGAGTAGGCAAGGGAAAACACATGAAGATTGTGGGAGACCCCAGCAGAGCTACAAAAAAAATGGTGTATGAAATATAATATTTTAATATTATAATAATAATAAAATATTAGGAAATTTTTCCGTACAATTGGGTCGTCGTGTCTCGCTGCTGCGTTTCATCGTGGGTCACAATGTGTCCCGACCAAACTCCGCTCAAATCTTGCACCAACACGTAGTTGTACCCGGTTGGCTCACAGTACGCCACGTCGGCCGGAATGCTCGACGACAATACCAACGGCTGTTCATCGCTCTGGTAAATGCCATACTTGTAATTCACCTGGTAGACGTACACCGTCGAATAAGCGTACGTGCTGGAGGCAAACGAGACTCCCGAGGGCACATAGACCATCTGTAGCACCCAGTCTTCACCAGTGGTGCGCGAAAGGAGACCAGTGAGACGCGAGCCCGAGCCTGTGAGCGAATAGGTGAGTGCGGTGCCGTCCAGCGAAGCATCACACGAAAAAAAATCGGTGCAAATGCCCAGGGTGCCACAGTCGGAATCGCACGCATAGTGCTCACACACAGGACCCGTGTGTGCTGCGTCACATGTACACTCAAATGTTGTAGAGACAATCGTACATGCCGTCGAGTTTGCACCGCATGGGTTGGGGTCACAAGGCGTATCCTCACAGTATGTACCCATGAAGTGCGACGGACAGGTGCACTTTAAGAACCCAGGCGTAGCCGCACAAGTGCCACCATTGACACATGGATTGGAGTCGCACTCGGTAAAAGGTTCACATGACGTCGCATTGTAGATCATGGGACATTGACAGGTGGCCGGGACGTCAACGAGACTCGCTGTCGTGCAACTAGTGCTCACGATAAAATTTTCTTCGTTGTACGGTCCCACGGTGGCAAGCTGGACAAGAGACTGACGCGTCGCGTCCACCATGAGCGCCTCAATGGTATTGGGACTGCTCTCCAACGGCGTAGAAAAAGAAATGTGCTCCCCACTGATCGTGCTAAACTGGTGCACAGTCGTGTAGAGAGCATTGGGGCTTACAAGATTCGTGTTGACAACACTCGCATAGAGTGTGTGCAGCGCACTGTCAAGTGCTAGCGAGATGATGTATGAAACGTCGTCGCCGGCCACCGATAGAATATTCAAAAGGTGCAAGTCCAAGTTGAACACAATGAGAATGTTGGTGCTCGTCGTGGGAGTTGCCCTAACACCAAACTCAGGAATATCGCCATAGGTGGCGCCGCTCACGTAGACATGCTCCGTGGGCGCGTCCACAGCAACATCGTAGACCTGATCAGGGGAGGACACCGAGCCTGCACGGCCATATGCGAGTGGCGCTGCGTTTAGAGGGTTGATCTTCACAATGTAAATATCAACGCCTGAGGCGGGAATAGGACCGCCAAAGTCGCCTGTCGTCAGTCCGGCGACAAAGACAAAGTCACTTGTCGCGTCACAGCTCGACTTGCCCGCAAACTCGTCACCGCCCGACAGCGACCGAAGTTGCACGGAATGGCTCACGGCAAGCGAAATTGGGTTCAAGAAGAGCACGTATACGTCGTTGTTGCCCTCGGGGTTGGAGTGCGGAGCGTAATTTACGTCTGTCAAAGAAAAGAAAGTAAAAGAGTTAGTGAGAGGGAAAAAAAAAACGTTTTCTTTTTGATACCATTGGATTGAACCACAAACACAAGCAAATCTTGCGTAGCAGAATAGTCGATAGAGGCGGGAAAAAAATTGCACTCGGTGCTCGGATAGCTATGTTAGGCAAGAGAAAACAAAATAGGAGAATAAAGTAAATTTATTAAGTATTATCATAATGACAATAATAATTACAATAGTAGCAAAATAAAAATAATAATAATAATAATAATAAAATTATTATACTTATATTATTGTTAATAAGAATAAACACAACATGTAGTACTTACAAGTCGACCTCAAACGCATACTGTTTCGTCGTCGCGTCAAACACAGCAATTTTCCCAGAATAAACGCCCCCATCATTGAACATGAGAAGCGCATAGTTGTAAGGAGTTGCAACCGAACGGTAGGCAACGCCTTTGCAGCTGTGGTCAACACTGCTACTCACTGGCGGCAAGTAGAAATTTGCCCATTGCGTGGAGAGACCGATAAACCCGTAATAGGTCGCGGCAGGACCATTCGTGATGCCAAGCCAACTTATACCGGCATCAACTGAAGTCGCAATGAACGCATAATTGTCGCTGTTAGAGCGCGTGATCAGAGCCTCCCGGCGAAACCCAATGCCCGATGTGTTCATCGTCGCAATGGCCTCCGTTATGGATGCGTTACACGCATAGAAACGCGTGCACGTGCCAAGAGAGCCGCAGTCAGAATCGCACGCATAGTGCTGGCACACACGACCTGTGTGTGCTTCGTCACAGGTGCACACAAACGAATCACCAACAATTGTACAGGCGGTCGAGTTGGCACCACACGGGTTTGGATCGCACGGAGTGCTTTCGCATTGGTTGCCAACGTAGTCGACGGGACAAGTACAATCGTAGGCAAGTGGAGTAATCGTACAACTGCCACCGTTCATGCACGGACTCGAGTCGCAGTTGGCATTGTCGCACGAGGTCCCGTTGACAATGAGTGGACACTGGCACGTGGCCGCAATGTAGGTGACGTTGGCCGCTAAACATGTGGACCAGACGAGGAAGTCTTCTTCACGATAGGCACCGTAGAGACCAAGCTCGATGACGGAGTGACGCACGGGATCAACCAACATAGAGTTGACGCGGTAGGGCTCGTCGTAATCAACGTGCGACACGACGCTCTGAGTCTCACCAGTAATGGTACTCAGCTGAAACACCTTGGAGGCAGCTTCAGTCGATGAGATGTAGTACTGGAGAGCGACGTAAAGGGTGTGGAGCACCGAGTCGACAACAAAGGCGTTCACTTGAGACGCGGGTTCGGCTGCATCGGCGACACTGACTATCTTCAGGAGTTCAACATCCAGCGTCAGAATAGCCACAAAATCAAAGTGAGAGCGGGCCCCCTTGTAAAAGCCCCACTCGGGCATGTCGGTGCCCGATTTTCCGCCAATAAAGAGACGATCACGAGTTGCATCGACTACCATAGCATGCACGTCGGACGTGTCCGTCCCAAACTTGGTCGAACTGATCACGGTGGCCGTCGTGGGGTCCATTTTAAGGGCAACAATTCGCCCCAGCGACAGCGGTCCACCCAAGTCGCCTTGGGTCTCGACTGCGACGTATACAAACTCGGGAGAGGAATCAATTTTCCTGATCCAATCGTTGTGATCCGAGTCGGACGCAATTTGCGCTGATCTGACCACAGAAAGATTCAGCGGATCCAAGAACAAAACGTAGCTGTCATGTACAGTGCCTGCGTTAGTGTGTGTCAAAAACTGAGACGCTACAAACAAGAAAAGGAAGAAAAGAAAAAAGTCAAAAAAAAAAACGATGTAAAGCCGCCCGAGAGTGGATTGAACAAAAAAAATCCAATCGTATGTGGATTCTTACCCTGCGAGAACAGACTGACAGCGACCAAATCGGCTGTGGAAGAGTACGTGATAGAAGTCACAACGAGGCCAGAAGACGTTGAACTAAAAAGAGAAGGCGAGAGGGAAGGAGAGGAAGATTCGCTTGCGTGTGAGAGAGAGACACACACACAAAAAAAACTATAGCGTACATGTTCGCACTGACGGAGACTTGTCGAGTGACGGTATCCACAAGAGCGACATTGCCGTAGTTTTTCCCAAAGATGGTCGTCGTAAGAACATACTGATTGGTGGTGGAAAGGTGGTGGCGCACGGCAACGCCGATGGCAGAATGGGGCACTTGGGACGGCATCAAGGACTCGCTCACGTTGGCGGCAACGCCCGTCTGCGTGTTCACATAGAAGAAGAACGCGTTGGGCTCTGATATTAAAATGCCATTCCACATGACATCAGCACCGAGTGAGTTGACAACAAAGATTTCGTTTGTCTCGGCCAGACTGGTCGGAGCCAAGTACGAGAAGTAGCGATCGCCCGAGTTCAGCGTTTTTCCCAAACCCCAAATGATCTTGCTGCTGGCCAAGCTGCAGGAGCGATAGCTTGAGCAAACACCCAAGGTACCACAGTCGCTGGAACATGCACTGTCTTGACAACGGTCGCCTGTGTGCCCCGGATCACAGATGCACACGACCTGGCCATCGTCAGTGAAGGCACAACCTGTCGAGTTGGTGCCGCACACATCGCACGAAAGCTGACATTGCGAGCCGCCATAGTTTGTCTTGCATGCGCACACAAATGACACAAGCGACTCGCTGATGCAGGTGCCACCGTTGATACAGGGATCGGAATCGCACAGAGACTGGTTGCAGTTGGCACCAAAGACATTCGGGTTGGCGCACAAACTCGTGGCGCACCCATCGCCATACGAGTTTATGGGACACTCACACATGCTGTAGCGGAAGTCGTCAACGCCACAGTGCACTTCAAATAAAGCATACGTCTGCGAAGAGGTGTCTTGACGACCTGTGGTAAACACCGAATGTGTGTTGGTGTCCACGTAGACACCAGTGTACGACGTATCAAGGGCTGAGTGGGCCTCGGTAAAGTCCACAAGGTTACCGGTGGTAGCATCCAAAACGGCCAGAATGTAATCAACCTCGCCACTATTATAACGCTCGCCGGTCACATATACACGGTTAAGGGTCATGTCGGCAGCGATGGCAAGGCCCCGCTCGGTGAACCTGTTACTATCCAGTTCGACGATACGAACAAAGCCGACGGACATATCACTGGCTTTGTAGCGCACAACAAGCATGGCGCTGATGGAGTTTGCCATGACTTGCATGTACATCGGTATATCACCGGAAGTGGTGCCCACGGCCCAGACAATGTCGTAAGCGTCACTCACTGACACCCCATTAAACTGTTCGTCGGAAGGACCGCCCACAAAGACCGCGCCCGTCATTGACACATTGGTTCCACTGTCGGACATCCGCAAGAGCATGGCGTCCATGCCACCTTGATTGGTGTGCGAGTCGACTGTCGGCGACGATGAGCTGCCCACAGCGAAAACGCTCGCGTGCTGTACCGAGGACTTGGCAGCAAACACTTGCTCATCAACTCCACCGCCATAGCGCAGCACCTGTCGCACACTCCCAGACAGTGTGGGCTGGTGAACAACCACGTAGACGTATGTGGAGTCAGTCACGCCACCAAAGCCCATAAAGTTGTCTAAAAACATAACAGTATTAATTTTTAAAAAGCAATAATCATTAAAATATTAAAAATATGATAAGTATTATAACTATTGTTGTTGTTTTTATTATTGTTATTATGATTATTGTTATTATTATTGTTGTTATTATTATCATTGTTATTGTTATTATTATTATTGTTATTATTATTATTATTATTATTATTATTATTATTATTATTATTGATATTGTTTTTAATTTTTTACCTTTCGAATTGACAAAGACATAGACTTCCTGGTTTCCGGGACCATATGCCACGGCTCGAATGAGGTTCCTTCCCTCTGCGTACACTTGAGTCCAGACATCGGAGGTTTGGGTGAACAACTGATGAACGACGGTGCAGACGACTGGCTCAGAGAGGTTGTGAGCCGAGTTGTAGCCGAGGAACATGTTGTCGTCGATGGCAAAGTCGGCGGCGTAGAGGTAGGCGTCAAAGAGCTGCGTGCTCGTCGACAAAAGAGTGCCCGTAGAGAGACTATAGACGTGGATGACGCGTTCCGTATCGACCTGCACGCTACCCGGAACAGCCGCCTTGTAGTAGTGACGATAAAGACGGTTCTCCTGCTCGACAGCAGTGAGACCCATCGCGCCGTTGATGTACGACGCGTTGTTAAAGGCAGGATCGGAAGAGGCAGGAAGGCAGGACGAGGTGTCGACACACGAGCCCACCGAGTGGCAAAAGTCCGCTGAGGCAGTGGCAGTGCAGGGGCCAGTCGAATCGCACAAATAGCCAACGTAGCCAGCGGTACAGGCGCACTGATAGGCAGGGTTGCAGCGATAGGTCACAATGATGTCGGATAACTGCGAGTTGGAGGCGCGTCCGATGTAAATAGCCTTGCGGATTGGATCGAAGGCAAGCGAGGACGTGGGACCGTCAAAAAAATCGTTGTAGATGGCAAAAGATGAGTCGGTGTCAATGTGCAAGAAAAATCCGGAAGTCGATGACGATCGATGGTTCGCAATGTACGCAACGTTGAGGACGGCGTCAAAGACAAAAGCAGACGCTACGAGGCGGTCCGATGGAATCTTGATGATATAGCGAAACCACACAACTTTGAGGTCGAGGGTGAGGCGCACCAGGAACAAGTCTGTGTTTTCTTCGATGCTGGTTGTCGTCTGGTCAAACATGTCGCCGGTGCCGTAGCCCACAGCGTAAACGGCGTTGTCGATGATGTCGAGGGCAAGACAGCCTTGACAGGCGAACTTGTCGCGGGAGTTGGTCAGTTGCAGGCTTGCAGTGACGGTGAACGACTGCAAACTGAACTTTTGGAAGGTAATATCCTTTTTACCCGAGGATACGCCGGTGACCGGTTGGTCTGTAGAACACATGACGTAAACATTGTCGTTGACAGTGTCAACCACCATGGCCAGTGGTTCAATGGCCGGGTCGAGTCCCGCAGCAATGATCTCCCAGCTGTCCAGAATGGTGTCCTCGTCGAGTGTATTGTGAAGTTGCAGGAGCACCTTCCCCGACGACTCCACAGCCAACGAAATGATCGAGTCGGTGCTCACGTAGGCGAGCAAACGAGATTCAAAGCCGTCGCTGGAAACCAAACAGAAGACAAATTGAGTCGACGGACGTCGCGCATGAAATAAAGATAGGTTTGCCTTACAATGACTGTACGCTGGTAAGCGTTCCCGTGAGCGCGTCGCACTTGCAGTAGAAGGAGGTGTTCGTGGCGGCGTCGAAGGCAGCGAGGCGAAGCGTGTTCGCGTCTGAGTCCAACGGACGCACAAGGATGTACTTTGGTGTCGCTATGGTGCCGTCGCCAAACACATTGATAGAAAACAACGTCTCGTTGGCAGTCAGGTTCTGCGCAACGAGGAAGGTGCCGCCGAGCAGCCCGTCAGCAGCACTGCCCGTCGTCAAACCAAACATATACAGAATGTTCCTCTCTGTATCTACTTGCACCAGTGGGCTCGTGTCGTTCGACGAAGGGCTGCCAAAGACAAGCTCGTAGGGATCTTCGCATAGAGGGCCCACCAGGACGCCGTCATTAAGGCACTGGGCAGACACTGCACGTTCCAAAAGAAGAAAAAATATGGAAAAATGGAAAAAAAGGAAAACGAATGCGGAAAAGTCAGAAACAACAAAGGGTGGCAGGATAAATCGATTCGGAAGATGTCTGGAGCACCAGTACAGACTACTTTGAAGTATCCATGGCGACGACCAGAGGCGACGAGAGAGTGCAACGCCGAAAGAGTGACGTCAATATTCGGTACCTTGCAGTGCGGTCAAAAGAACGGCCAAGAGAAGGAGCCGCAGCATGCTACGATGAGGGAAAGGTAACAACGCCAACTTGAATGTCGAATGAGGTCCAAAAATGTAATTAAATTACGTTGGACGGTTGGAGGCGAATAAAACTTGAAAACATTTCCTTTGCTCTAACAGATGACACATGAAAATCGCTATGTTGTCAGGCTGAAAATGTGGGAGGTGGATCTTACTCAGCGACGAGTCACAAAACGGATACTCGCTCACTCTGGCCGTCTGCCGTCCCAGAAGTTCGGGGATGGATTCCAGAAATTAATAAGAAATTGAAAAAAAAAAATTATTAAAAATTTATTATTATTATTATTATTATTATTATTATTATTATTATTATTATTATTATTATTATTATTATTATTATTATTATTATTATTATTATTATTATTATTATTATTCTTTATTTACAAATCTTTGAAACCAAAATCATCATCATCATCATCATCATCATCATCATCATCATCATTGCCATCGTGGTCCTCGTCCTCGTCCTCATCGCCCTCTTCCTCTTCGATCACAAGCTTTCTAACTCGCCGCGGTCGTTCTCGAGAACTCTTCACAAGTACAATCGATTCCTGTGAGGCTTCACACTCTCCATTTCCCTCTTCATCGTTATCATCATCATTATCATTAACCTCCTCCTCGTCGTCTTCTTCTTCTTCTTCTTCTTCTTCTTCTTCTTCTTCTTCTTCTTCTTCTTCTTCTTCTTCCCCTTCTTCATCATCATCATCCTTATCATTTCCTCCACCCAGCTCTGCATAATTCAGAATGCTCCGTCTCACGCGCTTTGTTCGTTGACTCGCACTAAGCTCCTCCTCCTCCTCCTCCTCCATTCCTTCTTCCTTTTGATAATTTCCCTCCTCTTGACCCCGTGCCCGCTTCACACCCCCTTGCAGCTGCTGCGACTTAACTGGCGTCCCCTCGACCGACATCTCAAGGGGTGAAATGAGTCCCTCAGGCAATGGCAGTTCCTTTTCCTCCGGATTATCCTCGGCCCTCCCAATCCAATAACACTGCGACAACACAATCACACTGTCATACGACCCAGTAAACTGAATCGATTTCTCTAGAAACACAAAGACAAAATACAATTTAACAAGAAGAAACCGATGGCAAAGTAAAAGTGTTTCTATTTTTCGTTGTTCGTACTGTCGGGATTGCACTCAAGCGTATGAAAGCGGGTTGTCGGGCGCACCACAACGCCGTGCATCTTGAGACGCCCGCTATCAAAGTCCACATACACAACGGGTGTGGGCGAGTCGATGTCCTTGACGGCGCCTATACGGCCCCCCGCCGCAGCTGCCGCCGCACGCAGCAACCGGAACCGCCCGGGAAATGACACAAGATAGTTCCCTTTCACTTTGTCCTGTCGCTTCACAATCGTTCCGCCGTTGCACCCCACAAGCTCTAAAAATATAATATTATTGTCATAAGAACAATAATAATAATAATAATAATAAAAGTAAAGGTATTAGTAATATAAACTTCGCGTGAAAGAGCGCTACACGTCCGTCTCAGACACGCTTACCTGGAGGATGGTTCAGCAGTTTGTCTGCCTTTTGCATCTCGGTGGCAAACGTACGTCCTCTCACGCGCATTTTGAGACTGAGAAACAGAGAGTAAGAGAGATGGAAAACAAGATGCGCGTAGAAATAATATTAGGGGTGGGTGTTGAGCGTAAAGATTAAGCTGAGGGCTCACTTACTCTTCGCAGACCTTCTCACGCGCCAGACGCAGCTCGCGCTCCTCAGCCAATTCCGATTCTTCCAGTGCCTTTGGAGCGGCCGCCTTCTTCTTGGAGCCTCGCGCAGTAGCTGTCTTAGGGGTAGTGGTGGGCGTTGATGGGGACGCCTTGCCTTTGCCGTTGGCCATCACGCGCTTGGATGAGGATGATTTTGCTGTTGTTGTGGCGGTCGTTTTGGGCGTCGAAGGTGTTTTCGCTGTCGATGCTGCTGCTTTCTTCACAGGCGTACGTTTCTTCTTGCTCACCGGTGCAAACAGATCGTCGTCGTCGTTGTCGTCGTCGCTGTCGCCCGCGTCGTCGTTAAACTCGCTCTCGGAGGCTGAGCTGATCGCGTCCGAGTCCACCGTTTCGACAACTGTGCGCTTCTTCGTCGCCGCTCGTCGAACTTTCGAGCGCGGAATCACTGGTTGGTCGTCACTATCACTTTGTCCACTCGAGCTTACAACGACAACAGCTGCGGGGCGCTTTCGAGCCGATCTGGCAATCGCGTTTTTCATGAGTCGCATTCGTGTCCTGTTCCCTTTACACAAATGTACCCTTACCGGCTTGACGGCGTCGGTAGAAACTCGTCACTGTCTGATGACATCTCACTGGAGTAGAGCAAATAATTAATAATAATAGTTATAATTTATATTTTAATTATTTTTATAATAAGAAGTCGGAAGAGATTATCAATTTTGTTTATTATCCACCACACAAAAACAGCTCAGAATCACTTTCTAAACTACACCTGCGTCGAGAGGGAGACTCATGGAGTGAAGACAGGTTGCCTGATGAATGATGGCCAGACAAGTGACGTGATATAGCGACCAAAGACTTTTACTACTGATCACTACCTCTACTCTCTATTACTCTATTAATTTCCTAATAATATTATTCTAATGATAATAATAAGTATGGTCTCAAATCACCCAATGTAACTGAATTAGGCCAAGGAATATGTACACATTGCTACTTGCGCTTCCAGACGGTCGCCTGAGAAACGGTCCATTGGTTTTTGCGCGCAGTTTCGCGGATGAAGAAGGGCATGTCTTCGGTGTGAACCAGCGTAAAGGCACCGTCAAGACACTCATGAAGACCGTCGATGCCCTCAAAGCGCTTTCCGTCGCGCATGTAGCCCGCCACAAGCTTGTCACGAGGCGTGTATTCCGTCATGAAGGTGAACGGGCTCATGATCACCAGGTGGCCACCCGAGGCAACGAGCGCTCCGGCATCGCTGAGAAACTTGCGTGGGTCGGGCAAACGGCAGATGAGGTTGGCTGCGAGTACCAGATCAAACTGACCGAGAGCCGACAGGTTCAATTGACACGCGTCGGCAACGGCAAAAGATGTCTTGGATCGATCCTACGAAACGAAAAAGACACATCAATTTAGGGGAGAGGTTCATGTAGGGCAACCCCGTCACAGCGACGCTTACAATGTCCTGATCAATACGCGCTTCGCAGGGCGTCGTCAATTCAAAACAGTCCGTAAGATGGAAGTCGCGCGAGCCGTTTGCTTTGAGATCGTTGGCACAGTTGATGAACGACGCCGACAGATCCATGCCCAGAACCGAATCGAATGATCGAGCCAGCTCAAAAGACGATCGACCCACTGCACAGCCAATATCAAGCGCGCGAGCTCGCTTTCCCTTTGGCTGGTGCTTCACACACAGCTACAAGGCAAGGGGAAGAGAAAGGGGAAGTGTGGGTGTGAGAGTGGGCAGAAATGAGCAGTGCGAAATTGGGCGCATATTTCGTGGCGCCATCGGAATGAGAAAGACGCCAAAAACAAATCACCAGTGGGCTCGCAGTCGATCACAGGCATGAGTGCAACAGCTGCACGAACCAGTGGCACGACAAGAATCTTGCTTTTACACGCGTACCTCGGCACAGCGCAACGGGAAGTCCGTCGCGCCCTGGGGCCCAAAGGAGTACGGCTGGACGACGCTCGCGGGCGCATAGTGCAGCGTAAGGTACTCGGCAAGCATCCGGTCGCCCTCGTACACATTGTCGCTCGTCTCTTGCTTCTTGCAGCAGCACTTGCATGGCCAATAGTAATCAACATGCTTCTTCACCACCCACGCTGAAACTCCAAGCGCCACCGCCGCTCCAATCGGGTGGTCTCGGGCCCAGTCCATAATATACGCAAGGTGGCTCATTGATTTAAAGAAAACAAAGAAAATCAATCTGAATCAGTGTATAATTTTAAACTTCCTTTCTGATCAGATATAATTATAATCTATTCGCCATTCGCCAACAGTCTTTATTCATTGAGTCATGCATGTGATCGTCAACCAACCGCCTACAATATTACACCTGCTGGTTGATTGTCACAAGAAAGTCTCTTTGTTTCTCTCTCTTTCTCTCTTTCCTCTTTCTCTCTGTTCTGTCTTCCTCAACACATAAACTCCGTGTCGGGGTCCTCGATCATTGAGTTCATGGGCTGCAGAGCGCGGTCTGTCAGCATGTTGGCGCTTGCAAGCGACGTAATGATGCTCTGACGACGCGCAGCAGCACTCGCCGTCGACGAGAACCCGCCGGCCGACGAGTCGTCAAGAATCATGGCGCCGTCGGCAGTCGACTCCTCAGTGGTCGCGCCGTCGAGCAGAAGCATCGGGTTGATCCAGAAGGACGACTGCGAATTCATGCTGGGCTGCTTGGCAAGTCCACCACCATGCGAGACGCTGTCCTCGATCGACCCGTACATCTCGTCCTCGGCAGACTTCTGGTTCTCCCAGAGACCGTCGGTGCGGTCGCTCTCGGTCGTCGGCACCTCCAGACCGTGCTCCTGCAGGATGTACATGTTGAATCCCTTCTTCTTCTCCGTCTCGTTCTCCGTCTTGCTCATCACATTAAAGATTGTGCCGCGGTTGTACTTCTCGCTGTTGCGATGCACAAACAGCGCAATGAGCGCAATGATGACCACGGCGAATATGGCCACACCGGCAATGGCGCCGTACAGAACCATCGACGACGACGACGACGAACTGCCTGAGCCGGAGCCCTGAGCGCCGTCGTCAACGTCGTAGGTGGTGACCATCTGAAAGGCAGTCAAGTGCGAAGTCTCGCATGTCGTGACGCCGTTCACAACGACGCCTTGCACACCTGACTCGACCCACGTCTTCGACGTCTCGTTGTACCACTCGCACTTGGCCGCAATAATCACCGTCGAGGCGCAGTTGCTCGGGTACGGAATGACAATCTCCGCGGGCTGCGTCATGCCCGAGATCTCAAGAGCTTCCACCTCCATCACGGCAGCGTCAATCAGCTGCACTTCGACCGTCTGCGAGTTGCCGCACGTGGCAATGGCCGCCCACGACTCAGCCGAGAAAGGCGCCGTCTCGTACATGTTGGCCACAATAAGGACGTTCTGGAGATCACCAATAATATCAACGAGCTGGTCACGGTCAAAGGTCACCGACGGGCAGGTTGAGCCCGAAGCACACATAACACCGCCCACCGTGCCGTTGTTCGAGTCGACCATGAGGTTGACTTTGCTGAACGACACGCGCATGTTGCCGCTCACGTACGACAGAGGCGCGTCACCGGGCGCCATGAGGAACGACGAAATCAGCGCAATCTGGCCAGTGATCGCCTCCATGTTCTGCTCGCATCCAAGTGACGTCTGCAGGTTCAAAATGTTCACAAGCTGCTGAGACGTCTCCGGATCAACCTGACTTGTGGGTAGTGCACCCGTTTGCGTGTAGTACGACGACAGCGGGAGCATGTAAGCGTTAAGCGTCAGCTGCATGCTCTTGCACCAGAACTCCATGTTCGTCAACTTTTCCGACTGGCAGCTCTGTCCCATGGAAAGAGCAAGCTCGGTCATGTCCGCAACTTGCTGGAGCTCTTCAATGGTTCCCGCCATGGTGCTGAAGACAAGGCCAATGCGCTCGCCAATTTCATTGATCACCTGCGCCCGGCACGACGTGCATGAGGCCGTCTCTTCCTTCACCGTCTGCAGCACGCCGTACATGCCCGAAACGTAACTTGCAGTCTGCGCCGGGTCAAGAACACTGACGGCCACGCCCATCTGGTCGCACAGCTCCGCGTCAATCTCGGCTGCAGTGGGCGCCGGTGACTCCCACGGCAGCAGTGTGATGGTTGTGTCCACACTCGACGAGGCTCCAAACGCATCCACGGCGGTCACGCGCAGCGTCAGCTTGTTGTCCTTGGACGAGCCCGCCGGAAGCATCGTCTCGAATGTCGCCGACGGCGACAGCGGGCTCAGCACGTGTGCCGCGCCAGTCGAATCGACAAAGCTCATCAGGTACTGGATGGGCGAGTGCGCATCGGCAAACTGGTCGGCCGACAGCATGAACAAGGTGGACATCGCAACGCCGCCGGACGCGGGCGTCACCGTCAGTGCACCGCCAGTAGGGCCGCTGTTGACATAGACATCGACGAAACCGTACGAGCCTGTGGCAACGTCAGTCATGCGGAATCGGTAAAGACGGTTGGCGCCCAAGGTCGAAGCAGCAACACAGAGTGTTGGCAACGACGTCACGCCGTTCACCGAGCACACAGTGCCCGCGGCAGTCAGGTCGGCCGTACCGTAGTTGACCACCGTGTCGACGGACCAGCTGAGCTCGCGGAAGCCGTCCAGTGCGGCACCCTCGTCGTCATACAGCGTCGCCGTCAGACGAATGTTGTCCGTAGGGTTCACGCCGGATTGCTGCGCGACAACAGCGACCATGGGGAGGTAGGCCTCGCCACCCTCCTCGGAAAGCAGCAGCGAAATGGTCGTTGTGTGCTTCTTGGTGCGTGTGTCCTTGGTGGCAGTCACCGTAAGCTCAACGGTACCTTGATCCGCAAACGAATCGGCGGCGAACGACAGCAGACGCGAGCCGGCAGTGAACGACGGACAAGGCGTCGAGATGCCAAAGACAGTGTATGAGCAGGTCCATGTGTAGGCACACTGGTCGACATTGCTGTCGCCCTTAGGTCCAACATCGGGATCGCTACAGTAAGGCGCCAGGTTGATCTGTTGCGACGTGAACGCCGAAATCTCCTGTGTCACTCCCTTGATCTCTAGCGAGGCGTGCTCGGCAACCACCTCAACCGTGGCCGGCAGAGGCTGCACAATAGCGCCCGTGGTGGTGTCCTTGGACGTGGCCTGCAGCGAAAAGGTGTATGTAACGCCCGCAGAGAGCACACCAGGCATGAGCGTGAGCGACGTGGTCGTCTGCGATGGTCCCAGTCCACCGCTGATCACGGGCAACGAAGTCCACTGGAAGGTGGGCACATCCTGCTCCGCAAGACACGAAGTGGTCTTAACGCTCGCCTCAATCGTTGTAATTTGAGTGGGCAGCGCCGAGATGCTCGCCGGGCCATTAATGGTTACGACGGGCAGCTGGTCGGCACTGACGGTCACCTTGGGCGACGTGGACGTACCATGACCGTCGAAGAAGTTCTTGACAATCACCTCGAATTGGAACCAGGCATTGTCCACAAACAAGTGGCGTGGCACCACCAACGGGTTGGTCGTCACCGTGCTGACAAAGCTAGCGACGTCAAAGGACAGCGACGAGTTGACCGACGACTCAACCAAGCCCCAGTTGAAGGACACTGGGCGGCCAGCACCACCACTCTGAACAGACGCGGTGAGCGTGTAGTCGTTGCACGCGTCGAGCTGGGCAGGTCCTTGCAGCGAAATCACGGGGGACGGCAGAGTCTCGGGTGCGGTCACGGCAATCGAGCCACTGGAAATGATTGCGTATGTCTGGTTGTATGCCTCGACGCCGCCACGGGTGACGCCCACAAGAGGGAAATCGCGAAGGACGAGCGTGTCCGTAGGCTTGATGGTGGCTGTTGAGCCGAGCAGAATGCTCAGAGTGAACGAGTCGACAAACCGGCACTGGCTTGCAGCACCAAGCTTGGTCGTGGTGGCCGAGTCAAAGAAGGCGTTGCAATCGCCCGCCACGAAGTCGGTGGTCGCAACTGCCTGTGCCTCCGATCCAAAGACAACATCAATGCTGCCACCAGTGCTTGAGAAGGGCGCGGCAATCATGCCGGGAGGCGGCGCGAAGAAGGTGAACTCCATCGGCTCGTTAGTCGCCACAAGACTGGCACCCTGGTCGGCGCTGATGTACAGGTAGACCGTCTGCGAGCGCGAGCCGGGCGATGCAACCTCACATGCAAAATGAGACTTACGTCCAGTCGCCGCGAGGAACGTGCAAACGCTGTAGTCGACAAAGTTTGCGCTTGAGTCAGTGCCGTCGTACGTGTACAGCTCGACCACGGAGGCATCTTCAAATCCGGTGGCGTTGAAGGTGACCGTCGGCGTGTCTGTCGTCACGCCCCACTTGGGCGACCAAGCATCAATGACACGGTTGGCGGCGCTCGTCGGCTGGGGTCCAAGAACGTCGGTGACATTCTGGCTGAGCACACAACCACCTGCCTTGTCGGTCGAGTAGCCATTATCAATCTTTGAGTAGCCCAGTTGACAGCCACACGAGTAGCCGCCGTCATTGTTAAGGCACAGCTGTGCACACTCGTTGGTTGCGGCCGACAGACACTCGTTTGTGTCAATCTTGGTGCCCTTCGAGCAAGTGTAGCCCGAGGGGCATGCCACAAGACGACCGCTGTCACAGTACTTGTTTGAGGTGACGGACGCACACGTAACGCATGCCGACTGGCCTGCCTGCTCCTGGTACCACTCAGCGGCGCACGGCGCCTGCACACCCTGGACGCAGAAGTTGCCAGCGTCACACGAGAGACAGTTGGAGCGGCCAGTGTCGGGCTGATGCGTACCCGCAGCGCAGATGATCGGCTTGGCAGTAGCACCCTGGCAAGTGTGGGCGGCGGGGCAGCCCAGGCACTCCTCCTGTCCCGTGAGGATCTGGTAGGTTCCCACGGCACACGGCGTCTGCACACCGTTGGCACAGGCATGACCAGCGGCACACTCATCGCATGAGCTTTGACCCGTGCTTGCCGCATAGGAGCCAACACCACATAGAGTCGCCACACCGCTCGCGCATGAGTAGCCGACGGGGCAGGTGGTGCACGATGCCGAGCCCGCCTGGAGCGTGTAGCTGCCATCGGGACAGGTTGCAATGAGGCCTGCTGTGCAGAAGTGGCCGTCGAGGCATGTGGCACACACACGCTGAGTCGACGCGTCCGAGTACTTGCCTTCGTCACACTGTGTCCGCGCGCCGTTAGCACACTCGTAGCCGTCGGTACACGTGATGCACGCCGACTGACCAGTGAGCTCCTGGTACGAACCGGCGGCGCACACTGACGCAGATCCGAGCGTACACTCGTTGTTGGCCGGGCACGTCAGACAGTTTGTCTGGTTGGCCTCTGGCTGGTAGGTGCCGTCGGCACACACAGTCTGCACGCCGTTGAGACAGAAGTTCTGTGCCTCACACAGCTCGCAGTTCGACTGACCTGCACGCGCCTGGTAGGAGCCCGGTGGGCACTTCACCTGGCTTCCGCCGGTGCAGAAGCTGGCAATTGCACATGTCTGGCATGTGGTCTGGGCGACCGCGTCCGTGTGGGTGCCGTCGGGGCACACAGTCTGAGTGTTGCCTGAGCAAACAGAGCCAATGGCACACGCCACACAGTGGTCGCTGCCGGTGCTGAACTGAACATAGCCCGAGGCGCACACGGTGCGAATACCATTGTTGCACGAGTGGCCGGCGGGGCAAGTGATGCATGTCGACTGACCCGTGTTCTCTTGGTACTCGCCCGCGGCACAGATGGTTTCAGCACCGTTCACGCAGAAGTGCGCTGTGGCACAAGCCACACAAGCGCTGTTGCCTGCCGACGAGGTGTGGGTACCCGCAGCGCAGAGTGACTTGCGGCCGCCAGTGCACGAGTGACCCACGGGGCACGTGTTGCATGTCGACTGGCCAGTCAGCTCCTGGTGGTCGCCGGCTGCGCACTCAGTCTGAACACCCGCGGTGCAGCTTGAGCCAGCGGCGCAGGTCTTGCAGGTCGAGGCACCAGGGGCATCCTGGTAGCTACCGGCGGCACACAAAGTGCGGGCACCGGCTTGGCACGAGTAGTTGGCGGGGCAAGTGTCACAGGTAGACTGACCAGTTTGCTCCTGGTAGCTGCCGCTAGCACACACGGTGGCACTGCCAAGGACGCAGAGCGAGCCAATGGGGCAGGTCAGGCAGGTGCTGGCGCCAGCCGACGGTGTATACGAGCCTGCAGCGCAACGTGTCTGCACGCCGCTCACGCAGAAGTACGACTGAGCGCACTGCTTGCACGACGATTGCGTCGCAATGTCCTGGAACGAGCCCGGAGCGCACAGAGTACGGACACCCGCGCTACACATGTACGTTGCCTCACAAGGCTTGCACTGAATCTGACCCGTCGTGTCCTGGTAGAGACCCTCGGGGCAGACAATCTTGTCGCCGTTGGCGCAGTAGTGGTGGACAGGGCAGGTGACGCACGAGCCTTGGGCCGTCTGGTCGGTGTACGAGCCGTCGGGGCACAGAGTCTTGGCGCCGCCAGTGCACGAATGGCCCACGGGACATTCGAGTGCCTTGCCGCCGGTACAGTAGTGTCCGAAGGGGCATGCGTCGCACTGAGACTGACCCGCCTCGTCCTGGTAGGTACCCTCGGAACAGGCCCACTTCTGACCG
>CALSCP010000642.1:17223-37467 GCA_943704425.1 Ministeria vibrans ATCC 50519 | reverse complement strand
AAAAAAAAAAAAGAAGAAGAAGAAGAAGAAGAAGAAGTGACGGGTGAGTGTGAGATAAAGGGCGGACACAACTGACTCGTAAGGCTTCGACAGGGATAGTGCCAATCATTGGTGTGGCAGCTGTCTTGGTCTTGTCAGGGTCGTCTGCTTTAGCTGTCGCGTCTGCTTCTGCTGCTTCTTCTGCTTCTGTTGTTCCCTTCTTGCTGTCATTTGTGCTCTCTGGGTTGTTGTTGTCTGTGGTCTCTTCTTTAGGCTTGGCACGTACACTCTGGTCGGGTCGGGTCTGTACAACAATACATACTATCAACACACTCGCGCAATACTTTTATTAGACCCTGTACCTTTCGCCGCTCATCGGGCTGAGCTTCGCCCTTGAGAGCGCGCATGGTCGCCTCCTCCCATGCCTTGCGTCCTTCACTCGCATCCTTGCGCATCAGCTTACTGTTCACCTCCTGTAACACCCCCAACTGCTCGTCGCGCTTGCTCGCTTCCTTCTCCGCCAATTCATCCATCAGCTGAATCCTCCCTTTGGCCCGCTCCATCTCCGCCCGCTCCTGAGCCATCAGCTCTTCCAGCACTTCCACTCGTCGTGCCTGCTCCTCCCGCGCTCTCCCCTCACTCGCCCGTCGGTCCTCATACTCCATCTCATCCTCCCACTCATGTTTTTCCTCCCCCGTCTCCCTCTCCTCCAACCCCTCCTCCAACGCCCGCTTCTCCTTCCGATGCCCTTCCAATCGCTCCTTCATCAGCGTAATCTGTTCCAAAATCTCCACCTTATCACGCGAGTAATTGTTGTACCCATTGCTAAACTTGCTCTTCTCGATTACAATCATCTAAAATAAAACAACGCCCCCACCAAACCACCCAATAGGTTAACACCCAATAACCAACACGCACATGTACACACAAAAGAATAACACACTATCAATGTAACTTACGCCAATCTCTTCTTCGGTATAAGCATAATTCAGAGCGTGGTGGATATCAGCAATCTTGCGCTTGAGCGTCAGATGGTCCGGGAGGGGCAAGTTCGCGTCACGCAGGGCCTGCTGCCACTTGTGCACTTCAGTGGGTGTGAAGGGTGCGTTGGACGCAAAGTCAAACCGGAAGTCCCGCGTGTCTTTGCCGTGTTGCACCCGCACGAGCTGTGTGAGAATGATACAACAACAAGTGGAAAGATGAGTAAGACGTGAGAAAGAATACAAAATGAATGAGAGAGTAAGAGTAAGTAAGAAGACACGCACACTTTCACACATACACACACATATATAGAAGCATAAATGAGAGCGTGAGTAACAAGACACACACACTTTCACACACACACACTCACACATACACACACACACACATTTCAGAAGTGAGACCTTATTAGTCTTCCGCGCACCCGCCGCATACGTCTTGGTGCCTGTCACCACATCCACAATCTCACACACTCGATACACAGCCGCAGAATGGTTGCGTCCAATGCAGATGCGCACCAGACACCCTTTGACTGTGCGCGCAAAGAACGGCTCAAACGACCACAGCTCAAGTTTGTGTCGAGACACTCGCATTCGGTTCAGCTCATCCAATGACAGTTGTTCCTATTCCAATGATTAATTCCAACAACAGCGTACAGAGAGACAGACAGACAGCCAGACAGACAGGCAGGCAGACAGACAGACAGACAGACAGACAGACAATGTAAAATACCTCGAGACGCGATCGTTCCTGCTGACGTCTCCTATCGTACTCTTCGTCGTACGCCCGAGCGGCATCCTCATCGTCATCGTAGTCCCCGCCCACATCATCATCGTCGTCGTCATCATCTCCATCACGGCGATCGTCGTCTTCAACCTCCTCGTCCCGCCCCGGGCCACCGGCTTCCATCGCCCTCCTCTCGTCATCGCCTCCCTGACTCTTGCGTCTTCGTTGCAGATTGTCCAGCTCGCGCTTACGCGCCATTTTGTCTGCTGCTTGCGTAATCACTCGCTTTGACTCTCGTGTCTTCGCCTTGTCCGCCGCCTTGGTCTTCTTCTTCTTGCTCGGCGCCTTGGCGGCCTTCTTCTTCTCCTCATCGCGCACCTGTTTCTTCATGCGCTTCTCCTCTGCCATACGCTTACCCAAGGCTTTCTTCGCCTTTGCTTTTTCCCTGGCAAGCTACAACAATACAAAGAAAGAAAAAGACCATACACGTTGTGGGTGAGTCCCTGTGAAAACCCCAACAGGAGTGGCTGTGTTCTTTGCGTACCTGTTGCTTCTCGCTACGACGATACAACTCGTTTTCGCGCTCGACTTGCGACATGGCATTCAGTCGATCGCGGTCCGCCTGGTCTTTCATCAGATCCTCCCCATACTCCTCTTCGCTCTCGTCGTCGTCGTTTGAGCTCGAACTCGAGTCGCCCGACGCCGCCGCCGCCGCCGACGACGACGACGACGACGACGAGTCATCTGAGTCAGAGCCACTGCTCGAGTCTGACTCCGAACCGGACGACGACGAGCCCTCGTCGCTCGAATCAACCGTGGCACGCCGCCCTTTGCCCGTCTTCTTCCCCGCCCTCCCCTTGCCTTTCTTCTTCGCTCCTCCTCCCTCCCACTGCAAACCGACAAAAGAAAAAGAAGAATAAAAAAAAAAAACGTTTCGTTTTGAGCTCATTCACTCTCAAAAACAAACGACCAAAACAACCGCATCGCATGGCATGCTTACATCGCTATCGTCTTCGTCGCTCTCATCGGCCCATCCGCCCAGGTTCGCCTTCGACGCAGTGCTTCGTTTCTACGACCACTTTCAAATGTGCGCTCCGCACTCGTCCAATCCCGTACCTTTCGCTTCGACACGCCTTCGTCTTCGCTGCTGTCCTCTGGTCGATTGCGTTTCATTTCGTATCAACACACACAAACCGATTAATCATAAATCATTAACGTATTATTTTTAATCTTTGAATTTTCATACGTATACACAATTGATTAGGTGAAAATTGTCAGGTGAAAATTGTCAGGCCAAAATTCTGACGGATTACATACAACGTAGCACCGAGACGCACCGTAAATCGCCAATCACTCCCCCAACTACAGCGACACAAGTAATAATAATAATAATATCATAGGAAAATAAATAAGAAGAAGAAGAATACAACCCATTTATTAATGATACAGTCACCACGCGAAGACACAGCCAGACCGCCTTGCAAACAAATAAATAGAGAAAATAAATAGAGAATCGAGAGCTGTACTATAATAATAATAATAATAATAATAATAATAATAATAATAATAATAATTAATTTTTATTATTAATGACATAAAAGACAATAACATTGTGTGTATTTAGCATGATAAATCAACGCCCATTCTCACGCGCAGCGAGCAAACGACTGACATGAGCGGCGGTACGATCGCGGTGGCGATGCGCCTTGACAACAGCAACCCAGGCATCCACTTCGTTGTCACTGAGAACACGACGACCTGTCTCGCTCTCGTCTGACATAAAGCGGTAAAAAGTGAACATGGACGCTTCAAATTTGCGCTGCTCTTCGTCGTGCGCATTCACAAGGACTCCAGCAACCAGAAGACGGTTCATAAGCAGCGACACGGCCGTCGGATCGGCGCAAATGCGCGAGCTCATGAGCCACGCTTGCACCTCATCGCCACGCACACAGGCACGGTAGCGAAAGAAGAGAAGCATCGTGTGATCACGCAAGAGCATCGGTTGCAGTGGTACATCACCACCGCCGCTCGTTGCCGTGCTGTTGGGCGGTGGGGCACAGTAGGCGGCGTGCATGCGTCGGTAGAGCATCTTGCCAACATCACGTGCCTCCACGTCCACTTCATAGCCATCAAAGCACTGCGCGACCACATACTCACTCGATGTGCTGACGGCGCTCACTGACGACAGCGTCGAACGACGAGAAATTGTGTCGCCCGACGCCTTGCTGGTGTTTCGACGCACCGCGTGCAGTAGTGTTGCTGCGGCGGTCGACGTGCTCTTGATGGGATGCGGTGGTCGTCGCTGATCGCGAATGGCGCAGTGGATGGCCGCGAGAGTCGAGGTGGAGAAGGACAAGAGCTGTAGATGACGCGAGGCAGGTGCAAGGATGGAGCGCAGCAGGGATGCGTGAAAAACATCGCGGTAGATGAGGTACAGACGCACCAAACTGGTGTGAGCCACATGCACAAGAGCAGGACCAATCACCACAGAACGATGGGGCGACACAAGCTCAAGAAGATCCGCAACGTACATGCGCAGGACACGCTCGGCAACAAGCGCAAAAGGAATTGGCAGTAGGTGATCAGCAACACACTCGAGGTTCTCTTCCACCAACGCCACAATGCGCGACACAGCATGGTGTGCGTCGAGTCGAGTGCTCTCGCTCGCAAGTGGCCCCAACAGGGCACGCATTCCCACACGCGCATACCAGTTGATACGCGATGCTAATGCGCGCACCAGCCACACCCGAGCATGCATGAGCACATGGCGCTCAAGGGCCAACTTGCCTGTGTGCACCAATGGATTGTCACAGCCCCCACACGAGTCCAAATCAATGTCGCCGCACCAATGGCGCGACACATGCGCACTCCCATCCGACGCAATGCTCATCGTACTGCTCGGTCGAGGAATACTCTTGCTACTACCACCGCCACCACCACCACCAGTAGCAGCAGACGAGCGTGAGGCAACTGTGCGTCGCTCGACGCCACTGCGCTTTCCCCCCATTGGCAGCTCTTCAAAGTCCGGCAGCCACTCGTGTCCACGTCGCAGCCACTCAGGCAGGTTCGTCTCTTCCACATAGCGCAGTTCCAACTCGTTTAACTCACTTGCGTCATGCTTGAGATTCTTGAAATGTGCCGAGACGACAGCGGCGCGTCCATAGCATGCCACTACACACACAAAAAAAAACAAAAAAAAATCAGGAGTGGACCAACATAACAGGCCATTCTTCACATTCTAAAGATACCTTCTGGATCAATATAGTCGGCCATGCCTTGAACACGCGACGACGCTTCGGCAGCCTCGGCAGCCTCGGTAGCGGCAACGGTGGTCTTGATGCGAGTGGCGTTGCGCACAGCTACTGCAATGTGCGGCAGGAGCCCGAGCGACGTATGGATGTCGTTGAGACGCACACACGCAAAGGGCGGAACTGGCGTGAGTGTTTCGGGTGCTTCGGCCAGCACCGAGTCGGCGGTGCCGCGGAAGCAAGCGGCCGCCGAAAGAAGCCAGACATCTAGTGACGCACAGTCGGTGGCCGCTGTGAGCTGCATGACAGTGACATCGCCCGAGTCGAAGTCGGGCAAAGTGTACCCTTGGGCACCTCCCGAGCGCCGCAATCTGTCCTGTTCCTGTCGCACTCGCCGGTGGTTGTACTCCGCAGCGCTCTTAAAAGTCTGCAAGGGACGCTGGCGGGCCATACTCGCACCGCCACCGCTGTTAAACTCATCGCTCGCGTCCGAGTCGCCGTCATCATCAAAATCATCGTCAAATGCGGTCGCCGTCAGAGTAGGATCGTCTCGATTGATGGTGGTGTGGTTGTCCACGAAGCGCACATGACGCACCGTCTCGAACGTCTCCGTCTGTGTGACTGTTTGTGACATTGCAGGTGCACCACGCTGATGCTGAAAGTGATGGCGTCGCTGGGTGGGCGAAACACTGCTGGTGCCGTAGGAGGCAGAGTCAGCAGTGGATTCGCGCGCACGACGCAGACGCAGACGCAGTGTCTGGTTGCATCGGAGCCCCGTACAGTGCGGCACGTCCATCACCACAGGTACCACAGCATGCGTCTCAATGATCGCCCCAATACAGTCAGCAAGACGTTCCTCCAAGAGTGTTCGTAGATCATCGGCCTGCGTGGGCTCGGTGACAAGTGTCGCAGTGCACTCACGCACAAACATCACCACCTGCTGCACGGCACACCACACATCCAGCAACGCACGCGAATTGTTTAACGAACACACACGCTCCGGTGACACAGCGCTCACTCCGTCCTCTGCACCGCTAACAGCAACACCACCTTCTGGATCGCCATTCGATGTGCTCGTGAGAGGTAGCAAAAGGGGACTTTGCCAAGGCTCATCGCGGAGCGACGCATGGACCATATGTGACAGTCGCTGTGTCGCAATGGCCAGCCAGTGCACGACAGCCGGGGAGAAGATTTCGGTCCAGGCCATGCGAGCACCGGAGGGCAGAAGGGACGCGGGGAGGGTGTCGCACAGGGTTTTCCATGCGCCAGAGAAAACAATCAGTGGTCGCTATGAAAGAAGAAAGAAGGGGAAAAAAAAAAAAAAATGAGTGAGTGAACGCGAACGAAGAAAGAAGACGATCAAAAATGAGAATGAATAACATGCTCACCTCAATGTGAGACACCGTGTCCGCGGTCGACTGGAGAAGAAGGCTGACAGTGGCGCGTGCGTCGTCGAGGAGCAGATCAACCAGCTTGGCAGCGCAGAGAGAGGGCATGGCGCGGCAGAAGGGTTCGAAGGCGCGCGAGAGAGCTGACGATGTGTAGTAGCGCAGGAGATCAATAACTGTGTTAAAGTGCTCGAGGAGGCACTCGCACGAGGGTGTTGCGGTGGCGTTTGTGAGTTGGTAGGAGAGTGTCCATGCTTCGGCAAGAAGCACCGGAAGCGCCGCTTCGAGTTTGCTGGCACGTGAACTGCGTGAGCCCGAGCCAATGAGGCGATTGAGAGCACAGACGTCGCCCAAGACCCCTACCAGGTGCAGTACAAAGGCTGTAGCGGCGTCCGTGGCGGGAACTGCGCGGGGCATGAGCTCAATGAGACGCACACAAGCACGCTGAAGGGTCGTCGCGTCGTCAACCAGACGCGAACGGTCGCCCACGCTGAGCCGTTGTCGTTTCGAAAACTCGCTCAATTGCGTACAAGCGCCCGCAATGAGCTTGGCTGTTTCGTCGACAGTGGCAACGAGCGCCTCAATGGACGGGGGTTGGCCGTCGGCACGATTGACGGGAAACGAAGCGGCGGCCAACTCAATGGCGCACTCCAGGTTGGTGGCGGCCGTGTGCACCAGGTCGACAGGTGTGCCGTCGACAGCAGCAGGCGTGGCGTCCTCTGCCGGCGTCGTCTCGTCGCAGTCATCCTTGCGGTTCTCGTCGGCTGCTGCAGATTCCACAGCATCCGCTTCGCCCCCGCTCTGCTCAGCGGCGTCCGCGCTGCTTGGTCCGCCGTCAACACATGCAGCAGCAGCAGTGTCCTCGCCGCGGGCGTCCGGGTCGCTGTCGTACGGCGCAAGCGAGCGAACGACAATCGAAGGCTCGTGGCAGCAGCCCATGTTGAAGAATTCACGGGCAGCGCCGGCAAAGCGAGTTCCAACCCTACGCAGAGAGAGAGAGACACACACACACACACACATACACACAGCATGCATCAGTTAGCATGCAGCAAGCCCCGTCGCGCACGAGGAGGGCACAACGTTAACACAAAGGAGGTTTTGTCCTACTGGTGGATAGATCTCGTCGCATCGACCATTTCCAGTGCCGACGCCCTCTCGCTGTACGTCGACAATGTCACTGCGTCACGCGCAGAGTCCCACGCGAGCTCAGACGGCATTTCCATTGCGTGGGAGTGGCGTGGGAAGAAGGAAAAACAAATTAACTGACAAGTTTTTCTAAAATTTTACGACTCATCAAATCAATAAAAAAATCTCTTTCTTGAAATACAATAATACAAACAATCATTGCCTACAGCTCTCGATTCTCTATTTATTTTCTTAATACAAACAATTTTGCCCCTCTTCTTGCTTCCCCTTTTGCTTTCTATTTCTCTAAATTCTCTTCCTCTGTTGCTCTCTTACTCTATGTTTCTTTTATCCTTCTCCCTTCAACCGGTTTACTCATACATAGACAAATAGCTCACAAATCCTGAGAAAACATCGTCGCCTAAACCAACAACCGAGATGGTTTATATTGTTGCAATTTGGAAATAAACACGACACACTAGTTCAACTGCAAACTCACCTGTGACAGAGTGTCTTGCGAAAATGGTTCATTCTGAGTCTGGCTGAACGACGTGCTCAGGCTGGACGAGCCGGAGGGGTAGTCGCGCTGAGATTGCTGCGACTGCGACTGAGTTGCGTACTCCTACGCACAAAGCAGAGCAGAGTTACAGTTTGCTCCCTCGCGCTCTCGCCCACATACACACACGGACACCGACACACAAGAGTAAAATTCTCTCTCTATTACTTGGTCTCTTTCCCCCTCCTTTCTCAAACACTCTCTCTCAAGTCAAACTCAAACTCAAACTCTCTCTGACTCGTACTTGACTTTGCGTGTAGAAGACGCCGGCGGGAACGGGAAGAGTGGATGGGAGGGCAGGGGCAGGCTGATCACCAATGAACGCAAGTTGATCGTGCATGGCAAAGGGAACGTAAGGAGCTTGCTGCTGCTGCTGCTGCTGTTGTTGTTGTTGTTGTTGTTGTTGTTGTTGTTGTTGCTGCTGGAAAAACTGTTGTTGCTGCTGCTGGAAGGCAGACATGGGGGGTTGGAAGAGGTCGGGACGAGTGAACTTGATGTTGCTCGGCTTGAGTGCGTTGATAGGGCCCTCGACGACGACATTCTGCTGCTTGAAGTGATCGAGGAGGGCATTCCACAGGCGTTGACGGCATAAAACCTTAGGGTTACCCACGACAATAAGGCCGTACTTGGCGCGCGTGAGGGCGACATTGAGTCGGCGGGGATCGCGCAGGAAGCCAATGCCTTGATGGTCGTTACTGCGCACGCACGTCACAATAATGTAGTCCTTCTCACGCCCTTGGAACGCATCCACACTCGCCACTTCAACATTTTGATACAGTGACGTCCGCATCGACCCGTTGTATTGCATGTACTAACAAGAGAAGAAGTTAGACACAAAGACACAATCACTTGATCCCACACCCACACACAAAACAAACAAACAAAAAAAAACCTCCCCCTAAGGACGTACCTGAACGAGATAGGCACGCTGACCCTCGTACGGCGTCACGATTCCAATCTGCTCTGCTGTGACACCTGCCTTGAAGAAGCGCGTCACAATCTTTTCGACGAGCGCCGCTTCGGTGCGGTTGAGAAAAGAGGTGCCGGTGGAGGAGATCTCTTCAGGGCCGTACGAACAATAGAAGAACATGGGATGGTCGGGGTACGGAAAGGGAAAGTCGACAGCAGCCTTGATGCGCTCGGCGGACGTGACGCCGTTCTGCAGGTCGCCGTCATAGAAGGTGTTGGACGGGAAGACGGAGAGACACGGGTGCATGCGATACTGCACCTGCAGACGCACCGCACGAATCCCAAGGTTGATCAGCCGCTCAAACAGCGACTGGGCCAGACCTGCACCCGCCGCCTTGTCGCACATGACCACAGGGCCCAGCTGACAATGGTCGCCGACCATCACCACCTAAGCAGAGACGGGAGACAGAAGAGAGGGCAGAGTTAGAGACAGAGACAGACAGACAGAGACAGAGATAGAGACAGAGAGAGACAGAGAGAGACAGAGAGAGAGAGAGAGGGAGAAAGAGCAATAGATTTACACAAATTTAAAAACGTGTTAGGTAGAAACTGCGATAGATTCAGTGATAGTGCACAGAGTCAGAGTCTTAGTGACAAAAAGAGGTTTTCACGTCGTCGCGCAGCGTTCCATAGCCGCCACGCACAGCCTCCCATGGTCGCTTTTTTTTTTTTTTTTTTTTTTTTTTTGTGACTCACCTGCTTTGCGCCATTCACAATGGGAATCATACATTCGGGCTCTGTCGCCTGAGTCGACTCGTCAATGAGAACGGATCGGAATCGAAAGCGCTGCAATCGCGGATCACCAGCACCCACACAAGTGCAGCAGATCACGTCAGCAGCCTACAATAAAGCAAGAGTTTCAGTGTAATGTGTGTTTAAAATAACTGCAAATTATCGTACCTTCAGAAGGTCCGACTCGCACTGGCGCAGAAGTTTGCGGTAGCGCTTCTCGTCGCTGATAGAGAGTTCGCCCAGCTTGCTTTTCAGCTCCTGCAGCTTGTTGAGATCGGGGTAGCCGGTGACCTGCTTCGCCTGGACGTGGAGCGACAGAAAGTCGACAGAGCTCTCCTGCGTCTCGCGACTCTTGGCGGCCACACGAACCACCTTCACGCCCGTCAGGTGAATGCGCTCAGCCAGTTGGTCCACAGCAATGTTGCTGGGCGCCGTCACAAGCACCTGGCCCTGGCGCTGCTGCACCAGATGGTACACAATGGTTGCCGACGTCACCGTCTTGCCGGTCCCCGGCGGGCCCTGGATCATGCTCAGCGGCTTCTCAATCACCGTGCGCACCGCTTGCTGCTGCGAGTGGTTCAGCTCGGGCAGACCGGGCGCAGAGAACCTGATGCACCCACACAATTACGTCAACAATCAGCTTATCCTTTTCTTCACACACACACACACACACACACATATATATATATATATATATATATAATATTATTATAATTATATATATTATAATATAATAATAATTATATTATATTATATAATTATACAAATACAATAATAAAATAATAAAATAATATACTTATTAATTATACACCGCTTTTACGCACAGACATAGACACGCCTACGTATTCAGATAGACATACAAAAAAAAGTACACTCGTACCGCTTGGGAATAGCACACTTGAGCGTCTGCGGCTCAAGATCATGACCAAGAATCTGATGGTAAATGTAGCTACTAACAGACTTCTCGTCGACAGCAAAGGCCTTGAGGGCGTTCTGCATGCGGTCGTAGTTGACCGACTTCCAGACCATGGCCACGGTAAAGTTGTGGGTACAGTCCTTCGGGACGTTGTGTGCGCCACGCGTAATGACAATCCCAATCTCACTCTCCAGCGTCGGCGGCAAATGCACCACCTGCCCTGCTCCGTGCCACGCGCGACTTAGTTCCCCTTCATAGCTCAGTCGCATCTCATCGCCAATCGCCAGCTTGTACTCGTCAGACTGCCGCGCAATCGTGAAATAGGCAATGTACCGTTTGCTCACGTTGGTGTCCCACCGCACCACCACATTTGTGTGCTCCTGCGACGCCTTGACTGCCTTGTCGTAGTCTGCCTCGCGCTTCACCAGCGGTCCATACACATTCTGGTACTGGTATGCGTCTTCATAACGCAGTAGCACTGGTTGAACCGCCTCTTCGACGCCGGGCTGGACAACAACAAATTTTGTGTAAGAGCATGACACACATACACACACACACACACACACACACACACACACACACACACACACACACACACACACACACACACACACACACACACACACACAAATGCAAATATATGTAGTGTCCATTCTCGTGCTACCTGCTCCAAATCCTCCAGAACCGCCTCGGGCTTGCTCTTCCACAGATCCTCCAGCTGTGTGATCTGCGCCGCTGTCATGTGGCGCGCCCGTTGCAGTTCCTGCTCTGACGGCATTTTGACGAGCCAGGGGAGAAACACCTTGTCTTCAAGGAGCGGTGACCAGTGACTCACGTCCCAGTCGGAGCTCTTGGCGGTGCTTTGCAGACATGGCTGACGACACAGCAACACGACAACTGAGTCCTTGCTGTGCGACACGAATCCCAACAAGAAAATGTTGCGCGTGCCACAGTTGTAACACTCCAAATTCGAGTCACCCAGAGGCGTATCTCGGTGCAACGACACCTCCTTGTGCTTGCTGCGCACCAGATGGCTCACAATGTGACTTGCCGACGTGTTTCCACGACTGTTGCAAAACCACTTCTTGCAAATGTTGCACTGAACGACGCAAAGAGTGTTGTGGATGCCGCAGTAGCGGCACGCGTGCTCCGGCAACTCCTTCACTGCCAAGCCGTCCTCTTCGTCGTCGTCCTCCTCCTCCTCGTCCTCCCCCAGCTCCTCTTCGCCCCCGTCGTCTGCGTCTCCGCCGCTTCCCACCCCACCCCCGCCCTTGCCTGCCCTTTTGGCAGGCCCGCCCGATCCCCCAGCCTCCGACGACTCTCCATCGTCAACATCGTGAAAACGCAGAGACTCAGACGGCCGCGTGCTCTCTAGAGAGTGCAGCATCTGCGAAAAAAAAAAAAAAGGTCGCGAATGAGAAAATAATCATAACTATACAGTCTCGTCGGGGTCTGCTCGCTTTACGTCTCCTTGTGGGTGTGCTTGCGTCTGCGTCTGCGTCTGCGTCTGCGACACAATCGACAGCGATTCCACGCCATAGTCATACTGGCTTCCTTGCGTGTCGCCACCGTACTCATCATCGACAAAGGTCAAATCCATTGCCAAAGAAAAGAAAAAAAGAGTGAACAAAATAGCAAGTCATTAGCAACTCCTAACTCATAAGAATAATTAATAGAATTTGCTCAATTCAGATATTTATTACTTTGCAGAGTAAGTGAAATATAAAATAATATCGGTTGTATACTTGTATTGAGTATTCTTCGTTTAATGCAGGCCAGTCAGTCAGGCACTTGCTCAATTCAGATATTTATTACTTTGCAGAGTAAGTGAAATATAAAATAATATCGGTTGTATACTTGTTTTGAGTATTCTTCGTCTAATGCAGGCCAGTCAGTCAGGCACTCACCAAGTCAGTCACCTAAAGACACATTTGGTGTCAGAGCCCTAAGCCCCCACTGGTCACTAGGGGTACATATGGCGTACCATTGCGATTGCCTCACTGGATAGCGATGACACAGCACTCTGACCTACCACTGTTCTCATGTAATTATTATATTGTAGTTTATTATACGACATTGATGTCATAAGGAATTTTACTATTGTGGCCTCGATAAATTTGGATTCCTCGTAATAATTATTAGTTATTGAAATTATTTTTATTCTCTCCTCTCTCTCCTCTCTCTCTCTCTCTCTCTCAAAATGCAGTACTGGCAAACTTCTCAAAGGCAAAGGCAGGACACTTTTCAGGGAGTGCAGACAATGCCAGTGGAGAAGTCGGAAGAGCAGGTGCACAGGCCGCCGCCGCAGACGCCTGGCTGGGTGACCTCGCAGAAGGAGGTGCCGACAATCTCGCACAGCATGTCAGCCTGGTTGCTGGTAAGCGCCTCGTTGTCGAGAACACGCACGAGGTTGAGGGTGCATGCGAGGTTGTAGACGCCGTTCGGGTGAGGACGAGCGGCCACATACCAGGGCGCGGAGCGCACCGAAGTGTTAATGGGGTCCATGGCCAGGTAGGCGCCACCGCTGATGGGCGAACCGTCAAAGTAGATGATGATGTCAGTCTGGCCGGCGCCCGGGTTGGTCGGCATGGTCGGGTTGAATGCAATAGCAAAGTGATGAAGCGTCGCCAGGTCGCTGTTGCTGAAGAATTGCGAGATGACCGCTGACTGAGGTGTGGTCGTGGTCTCGTACACAATCGTCTTGAGCGCGTTCGCCTCACTGATGTATTGGATAATAAAGCGCTCCTGAACCGGATCCACAAAGACGCCAAACCAACGGTCCAACGAGCCCGGGTTAGTGCCCGGCATATGCGAGATAAACCAACCTGAGTTGCCACCCGATGGCACATACATGTAGCCACCAGCGATAAAGTTGACCAGCTGCGAGTTGGACGTCACGTCGTGCTGGGCAATCTCAATGCTGCCGCCCGTAAACTGCACGATAGTGTCGTCGTTTGTGTTGGGATCCGTCAAACGGTTGCCCGAAAGGCCCGAAACTGGGTTGGGGCTGATTGGATGCTCGAGGAGCGACGTCAGGCCCACGGTGCACACCTCACCGACCATGTTGGTGCCGGTACAGTTGCACGTGATGGCATCGTTGACGCCAAAGGTCGGCACACCACCGTTGCAGAAGACAGTACCGTCAATCTCGCATGTGTCGCCACCCCAGCCAGCGGCACAAGTGCATGAGTAGGAGAATCCGTTGGAGACACAGGCACCTCCATTCTCGCAAGGAGAGTCAGCAATGGCACATCCGTCTTCGGTCGCGCCCAGGGCCTTAACGCCAAGGCACTGAAGCTCGCCCCAGAAGTTAAAGGAGATATCGGGCGAGCCGGAAGTCGCCGACTGAGTGTTGGAGGTCCGCGCGCCAATGATGTTGCGATGATCCGACTCGGAACCAATGTGGATGTTGGCGAAGCCCGGGTATGACACGTCGTCGACGAGTTCGCCATCGAGGTGAAACGAGATGGTGCTGGCGCGAAGCACAACGACAACGTGGTGCCAGCCGCTCGACAAGTCTGTGGTCACCTTGACGCACTTGGTGCCGCCGGCAAACGTCGAAAGCAATGTGTATGACGTGCAAATGAGGTTGCGGCCGTTCTTGACCGTAATAAACACGCCGTAGTAGCGCTGGCGGATGTTCGATGCGACCTGGTAGTTGTTCTGGCGAATGAACAGCCAGGCGCCCTCCTCGGGATTCAATGTACTGCTCAGGCGGAACCAACCGTACTGGACGAGACCGCTGAGGCCCACAAACGATCGGCTGACGCCCGCGGCGGTCGGCTGCACCAAAAGCCAGCTCTCGAAGTTGGGAATAAAATGGTACGTAGGCTTGGTACCACGCGTAGGTGTCACCTGGTTGACGTGGAGCGGATCGACGCTGCCGGGAACACTGGAGAGGGCAAGCAGATCGGTGCTCTCAAACAGAATCAGAGTTTCGCAGTTTGCACCCGTCGTGGACGAGGGACAGTCGCAGTTGGACACGTCAAAGCCGCTTTGAATGCACACGCCGCCATTCAGGCACGTGACTGACGCACACGCATCGTTAAAGGTCTCGCACAGAACGCCAGTGGTCTCGAGGGGGCAGCCGCAGATAAACTCGGAGGCAATTTCCTGACCCTTGATCTTGAAGTTGGGTCCGTGGTAGATCTGGTTGCTGTCAATGGAGATCGAGAGACTATCCGGATGCGCCAGCTGTGTGCTGGGGTTGTAGAAACTCTTGACAAAGTTGATGTTCTCAAAGGTCTTGAATGTGTTCGACTCGCGGTAGGGATCCAGAACAGCCGAAGAAGCGGATGCCGGGAAGAGCGCCACAACGGCGTACGTCTGGCCGGGACTGATGGTGACGGGGTTGAGAAGCGACTCAAAGCGGAAGAAGAATGTCTCATCAGAGCTGCTCTCGATGCTCGACGATGCAGTGACGGTGACAGCCGCAATCTGTGCCTCGCTTTCGTCGAAAAGGCCAACTTGATGGTTCTGGAAGAATCCGTTGGCGCCTTCGTCGTAGAGACCCAATTGGGTCACCTGTTGCACGGTGTCGGTGGTAAACTTCCACGACACGATAAAGCTTGAGAGTGTTCCGGTGGTCACGTCGCTGATGTTCCACTGCGACACAATCACGTCGGGAGCCGTCAGAGGCTGGCACACACCGCCATTGGAGCACGGCGACGAGTCGCACACCTCCAATTCAGTCTCGCACACATCACCGGTAAAGAGAATGTGGCAGAAGCACTCGAACCCAAGGAAGGTCTCCTGGCAGGTACCGCCGTTAGTACACGGCGATGACTCGCACTCGTTGAGTGGCGTCTCGCAACGAAGACCCGTCGTGGTCGGCGGACAAGTACACTGCCAGAAGTTGTACATAGAGCCCTGGTCGCAGGTGCCGCCGTTGGTGCACGGTGACGAGGCACACTCGTTGATATCCGACTCGCAGAATTGACCAGTGGTACCGGGAACACAATCGCAGACGAACGGAATTGAGCCAAACAGCCGACGGCAAGTAGCACCGTTGGTGCATGGCGACGAGTCGCAAGGGAGAATCTCAGTCTGGCAGCGATCGCCAATGAAGTTGCCCAGACACGAGCACTGGAAGAAGTCAAGCATGTTGCCTTCGTCGCAGGTGCCGCCGTTCTTGCACGGATTCGATGCGCACTCATCAATGTCCGACTCGCAGTGGGTGCCGGTAGTGCCACCGATGCACTGGCACGAGTAGTGGTTGATAGAAAAGTCCGCCTGGAAGAACGCTTGCGGTCCAATGTACAGACTGGCGCCTGTCTGAGCATTCTGAAGGCCCGCAGTGGTAGGATCTTGTGGCGTCTGGCTGTCAAATCGGAAACCAAAGTTAAAGGTAACGTCGCCGCGCAAGTTGAAAATGTTGCTGACAAGGAGACGGTCTTGAGAGGCGAGGAACACCGCCTGCACGGAGTATGATGTGCCGGCCGTGAGTGTCACGGGTGTGGTGAGCCACTCGTAGCGAACACGGTTGTTCTCGGGCGACCAGTAGATCGCTGACGAGGGCGTGACCGTCACGATGGCAAGAATAGTGTTTCCTTGAAGGAGGGCAACGTCGTGCGACACAATAAGTGAGTCGCCGAGAACGGTGTAAAGACCGAGGCGATCCACCACCTGGTTCATGGTGGGGGTGAAGTCGTAGCCGTAAACGGCGTCGCTGAGAGGCGAGAAGCTGGGCTGGCTGGTCGTATAGGTGTGCACAAGGGGTGTCTCGGTGACAACGCCATCGTGGCATGTTCCGGCGTTGGTGCACGGAGAAGAGTGGCACTGCAGAATGAAACGAAGTAAAATTAATACATTCATTGATTTTTATTTTATTATAATAAACATAATAAACAACAGTCATGATAAACAGAATAAATTATTGTGTTCTTACCTCGTCAATGTCCGACTCACACTGAATGCCAGTGTAGCCAGCGGGGCAGGTGCACTGCCAGAAATCGGGCTGGTTGCCTTGGTCGCAGGTGCCGCCGTTGGTGCATGGCGACGAGTCACACTCGTTGATGTCCGACTCGCACTGGATGCCAGTGAAGCCCGCGGGGCACGTACACTGCCAGAAGTCGCCGGTGGAATCCTGGTTGCAGACGCCACCGTTGCTGCATGGCGACGAGGTGCACTCGTTGATGTCAGACTCGCACTGCGTGCCGGTCCATCCAGTCACGCAAGTACACTGCCAGAAGTCGTACGAGGAGCCCTGGTCGCAGGTGCCGCCGTTGGAGCACGGCGACGACGCGCACTCGTCAATGTCCGACTCGCACTGTGTGCCGGTGGTGCCAGCAACGCATGTACACTGCCAGAAGTCGTACGAGGAGCCCTGGTCGCAGGTGCCGCCGTTGGTGCACGGCGACGAAGCGCACTCGTCAATGTCCGACTCGCACTGTGTGCCGGTGGTGCCAGCAACGCATGTACACTGCCAGAAATTCGGTTGGTTACCCTGGTCGCAGGTGCCACCGTTGGTGCACGGCGATGAGTCACACTCGTTGATGTCCGACTCGCACTGGATGCCAGTGAAGCCCGGAGGGCATGTACACTGCCAGAAGTCACCGGTGGAGTCCTGGTCGCAGGTGCCGCCGTTGCTGCAAGGCGACGAGGTACACTCGTTGATGTCAGTCTCACACATGACGCCGGTCCATCCGGTCACGCAAGTACACTGCCAGAAATCGAGCTGGCTGCCCTGGTCGCAGGTGCCGCCGTTGGAGCACGGCGATGAGTCGCACTCGTTGATGTCAGTCTCACAATGCAGACCTGTGGTTCCAGCAATGCAAAGACAATCGTAACCAATACCACTGCCCGAGGAGCCACCGTAGATGAGCTGCGGGCCAAAGTACATCTGGTTGGTCGAAGTAGTGAAGCTGCCAGCGGTGCTGTTGCCCTGCTTGGAGATAACGTACTCGTCGCCACCGGCTCCGGTGTAGCCAAAGTTGAAGCTACCAACGGGAAGTGCGACGCTTGAAGTGGCGCTGACAAAGAAATGGGCAATCAGCGAGTACGTCCCGCCTTGAGAAACTGTGGCGCTCGCGGCAACACAAAAGACGTTGAGAGGGGAACCCGAGATTGGCGTGATAGTGTGATGCACGGAAGTGGAAGTGAGAACATTGGCTGTTGCAATCAGGCTCGAGGAATCCCACAATTCGATGGTGGTATCGCCATCGGGAGAGGCTTGCAACGAAATGAGGCACAGCTGCTGGACTTGGTTGGTCTCAGCGGCAATAAAGTCGTTTTGAATAGATTGTCCCGCGGAAATGAAGTTAGGAAACACCTGGTCTGCCGTGGTAATTTGCGGTCCAGAGGCGCTCGAGCCAGATGACTCGACACAAGTGCCAGCGTTGGTGCAAGGATCCGAGGCGCACTAGGAAAAGAGAGAAAAAATGGAACAGTGAGAGAGTAAAAAAAAATATTTTATTATTATTAAAAATAATAACATTAATATTATTATACCTCCTCGATTTCAGACTCGCAAAGCTCGCCGGTGAAACCCGCGGGGCACTCGCATTGGAAGAAGTCGGGCTGGTTTCCCTGGTTACAGGTGCCACCGTTAAGGCAAGGGAAGGAGTTACACTCGTTGATGTCGGTCTCGCAGAGCTCGCCAGTGAAGCCGGGCGGGCAGAAGCAGCGGAAGACAGTGACCACTTGATCGAACTCAGCAATGAAGTTGGGACCAAAGTGAAGGTTGAGGTCGTAGTCGCCAGCAGTGATGGACGAGTCCGGGTTCTTCAGAGTAGTCGTTGCGATAGAGTAGCCCTGAACGAAAGTGAGCAGACCGGGGTGGAGCGACTGGAAGATGTTGGCGATTTCAAATTTCTCCGAAGCCACACCGTCGTAAATGACTGCAACGTGATGGAGACCAGGCGCGAGGAGAACGTCACCGCCAATGATTGGCTCGGAGCGGAACTTCAGAGAGCCCACAGTGACAATGGGACTAGAGTTCGTAATGACTGCTGAGGCGACAGGGGAGCCCGCTGAGTCCAGCATGTAGACGGTGTACGAACCACTGACGTAGGTGGTGTTGAGAAGCTGCAGCTCCTTCAAGTTGATAGCCTGGTTAATGGTAAAACTCCACCCGTGTTGAGTCGACTTGAAAGTGGATGACCGCTGCGACGTAGACGATTGGACTGCCTGCTCGGGGTTCTCGAGCTCGGGAAAGCAAGTGCCACCATTGGTGCACGGGAACGAGTCACATGCGACAATTTCGGTCTCACAGTGAAGACCAGTGTGGAACTCGGGACACACACACACCCACAGATCGGGGCTGCTGCCTTGGTTGCAAGTGCCGCCGTTCATGCACGGCGATGAGTCACACTCGTTGATGTCCGACTCGCACTGCACGCCCGTGAAACCCGGAGGGCAAGTGCACTGCCAGAAATCGAGCTGGTTGCCCTGGTCGCAAGTGCCACCGTTGGTGCACGGCGACGACGCACACTCGTTAATATCCGACTCGCAATGCGTTCCCGTAACACCCGCGATACACAGGCAATTGTAGCCTTCGGCGCTTGACGACGTACTTCCGTACACCAAGTTGGGTCCCACAAACATCTGCGTGGTCGACGTCGTGAAGGTGCCCACAGTCAGGTCAGCAACAGATTCGCCGTTGGTAAAGAAACCCTCCTTCGTCACGGTGTACACATCACCGCCGACGGATGTGAAGTCGTTGGCAAACGACGACGAGGCCGGCCCAACCAGGTCAATGGAAGTCGTCGTGGAGTAGTGGGACACCAGGCTGTACGTCTGACCGGCCGACACAGAGACACCCGTCACTGGCGCGCAGTAGAAGTCGAGTGTTGACCCGCCCGACATGGAGAACTCCACAGTGGCCGTTGAGGAGACGACAACGTTGCCAGCGAGCACAGTGTTGCCCTGCCAGAGTTGAACACGAATGTTCTGCCCCAGAGAACCAGCGCCACTGGGCGCAGCCACGCAGAGCGCCTCAACCGGAAGGCTCGAGGCAGCAACAAATTCGTTGACAATGGCCCTGCCGGCGGACGAGGTAGCGGAGAAGCTAGGACCTCCAAACTGAATTTGAGGAGAGCTGCTGCCGCTGCTGCTGCCTGTCGCCTCCTCGCAAGTACCGGCGTTGGTGCACGGCGACGAAGCGCACTCGTCAATGTCCGACTCACACTGAATGCCAGTAAAGCCAGAGCTGCAGGTGCACTGCCAGAAATCGGGCTGGTTGCCTTGGTCGCAGGTGCCGCCGTTGGTGCATGGCGACGAGTCACACTCGTTGATGTCCGACTCGCACTGGATGCCAGTGAAGCCCGCGGGGCACGTACACTGCCAGAAGTCGCCGGTGGAATCCTGGTTGCAGACGCCACCGTTGCTGCATGGCGATGAGGTGCACTCGTTGATGTCAGACTCGCACTGCGTGCCGGTCCATCCAGTCACGCAAGTACACTGCCAGAAGTCGTACGAGGAGCCCTGGTCGCAGGTGCCGCCGTTGGAGCACGGCGACGAGTCGCATTCATTGACATCCGACTCGCACTGTGTGCCGGTAGCGCCGACAACACAAGTACACTGCCAGAAGTCGAGCTGGCTGCCCTGGTCGCAGGTGCCGCCGTTGGTGCACGGAGACGAAGCGCACTCGTCAATGTCCGACTCGCACTGTGTGCCGGTGGTGCC
>CALSCP010000641.1:0-14400 GCA_943704425.1 Ministeria vibrans ATCC 50519 | reverse complement strand
GGTCGTCGGCCAACTGCAGCAAGGTGCTCAATGCGGCTCAGGTTGGCAAGGGCTGGATGATGGGCAAGACGAAGGTGTTCATGAAGCTCACTCATCGTGACGAGCTCGAGGCCAAGTACGCGAAGTACGAACAGGCAGCCATCAAGATGCAGAAGAGTACGCGACTTGTTTTTCTGTGAGACTTTCTACTTTGATCTTATGCTGTTTTTGTATTTTTTTTTGTTTTTTTTTTGTACTTTCTGCTTGTTTAGTGGTCCGTTCGAAGCTTGCGCGTCTTAAGTACGCTCGTCTGCTTGAAGCGCAACGAAAGGCTGCTCAAAAGGGTCATGAGGTAAAAAAAAAAAGTTATTTTATAGGTTTCATTGATTTGCTGCTGATACGATGGGTACTTGTAGATGAACTACGAGCAATTCGAGGCTGAGGAAGAGATCTACATGTCGACGACCAAGGCCAAGGCGGCGGTCATGACCAACAAGGCTGGCCGTGATCCCGACGAGGATGCACTCAACGCCAAGAACGTGTGGTTCGACGGCAAGGCGTCTCGACGACAGGCCGAGGTGGCGCTCAAGAAGCAGGCACCCGGAACCTTCTTGGTGCGTATTAGCCAGTCGCGCGAGGGTTACTCTCTGTCGTTTGTTCTCGACAACGGTTCGCTCACGCATTACTCGATGAGCAAGCGCAACGGACGCTACCGTATCGACGGCGAGTACGAGCGCTTCAACACTCTCTTCCAGCTCATCGAGTTCCACAAGATTGTGCCTGTCGCCGAAACTGGCGTCTGCCTCACTCACCCGCCGTGGAAGGAGAAGCGCGGCGACGTTGCTCCCGATGACATGGTAAACTATTGTTGTATATTATATATATATATATATATAATATATATCTGTGTATGTATCTAACCTTACGTGTATGTGTGTGTGTGTGTGTGTGTAGGACAAGATCACACCCATCATTCAGTCGCTGCGTGATGTTGTCGGCGAGGACACGCCCGATAGCCAGCTCATCTCCATCATCCGTGCTGCCGAGTACGACATGGTCAAGGTACTATAGTAGTTTTGTTGCTGTTGTTGCCTTGGACTTGACCGTCTCACTAAACGCTCTCTCTCTCTCTCTCTCTCTCTCTCTCTCTCTCTCTCTCTCTCTCTCTCTCTCTCTCTCTCTCTCTCTCTCTCTCTCTCTCATTGTCTTTTTCCAGTCGCTCAAGTTCTACTTTGCCAGTGGCGGTGAGGCCCAGATTGGAGACTTCTAAAGACTCTCTTCCGTTTGTGTGTCTATGTCTGTCTCTCTGTGTTGTGTGCATCTGCTTCTTTTCTTTCGAGTGTTTTCCCTTCCAACAAAAAACAAAGAGAGAGTTCCCAAACGAAAAAAGGAAACAAACAAAAATAATACACCAGTTTTACATTTTGTCCTCTCTCACGCACTCTTTCTCATTATTGTTTGAAAATCTGACTGTACATGTCACGTCTGGGTTGCTGGCAGCCCTTGACGGACGCAAGGACACTGCGGGCGTACGGAGTGTCTTGGACGTTGGCACGGCGCAGGAGCATCTCGAGACGCACACGCGGGTCGCGTAGCACTTGGTCGGAGGTGTAAGAGTGCAGTGCGTGGGAGGTTAGGAGGCGCTGTGGGTCCTGAAAGGGCTCGCTGAGGGAGAGTGCTTCGGGTTCAGTGGTGGTGGTGCGCGCTCGAGAGGCCGCGGTGGGGGCAAACACACGCGTGGGGTCACTTTCAATGCTCACTGTGACTGTGTCGCGCAATGCTTGAAGACGCTCTTCTCGTTCGCGTTTGGCCGCCGTGCGCTCTGCCTCTTCCACTGCCGCACGCGCTCGCGTCTCTTTCAGTCGCTCTTGGCGGAACGCGACGCGTTGTGCATTTTCCCTCCCTTGGCGTGCCTTCTCTGAGGCCCTCTTGCGCTCCCGTGCTTCGTGCAGCTCCTGTTGCGCGCGCTGCTGTAGGATCATTTGACTTCGACGTTGGACAAGAGCCTCGCGTGCCTTGCCCCTCCGTTTCTCTTCCAGTAGAGCAGCGCGTTCCATTCGTTGCTGCTCACGTTCTCGCTCGCGCGTTCTCTCCTCCTCCTCGCGTGCGCGTCGCTCCTCGTGCTCGCGTCGTGCCTGCTCATGGTGTGCACGATGACGTCGCTTTAGTTGCTCAAAGGCCTGTCGAGCGGCATCGGTTGCCCTGCCTTCCTCCCGGATGCGCTGTGCCTCGGCAACCATGGCCAGCGCGCGCGTCTCTGCCTGCGCCCGTGCAGCCCGCCACTGTTGCACCAACGCCCGTGCTCTAATCTGAAGATGATGGCGATGATGGTGAAACTGCGTCAGGGCAATGAGGTCGCAGTGGCGTCGGTTGGGCATCTGTGCCGTCAGTCGATGTAGGAGGGTTGTGAGCGGTCGTCCACTGAGACTGTCGTGTAAAATCAAATATAGAATGTGTTCCTCTTCCGTGAAGGGTAGTGTGTCTGCACTGGTTTCCTCTGCGTCTGCCTACAAACATATAACTCAAATTAATGACAATCATATTTAAGAATAATAATAATAATTATTATTAATATTAATAATAATAATTATTATAATAATTATGTTAATAATTATTATTATAATTATGTTAATACTTCGAGGTCGGCGAGACGCAAGGCAAAGGTGCTGTCAAGCTGTGCAAACGCATCACATAGAAACATCCAGAGGTTGTCATCGGGCACGTCTGCATTGCTCAGGCTGGCTGGGACGCCCATGGGAGGTGGATGAGGAGGAAGACACACGAGTGAGCAGAGGGAGGCGGGCACAGCCGAAGGGCCGAGGAGCAAGGATGCGTCTCGTACACAGTCGCGCAGTACGCTGCGCATCTCGCGCTCAAGTGTCTCGCAATTGTCTTGGTGGCGAGACCACGAGGTGCGTACAGCTTCACGAATTGCTGTGGACCGATACTGAGACTCGGCTGCTGCCTGGCAGAGCTCCGTCACTTGTGTCCTGACGTCGTCAATGGCAACCGATGAAAGAGAGTCGTCACGCTCGTCACAATCCAGTCCAAGCTGATGCTCCAGCAGCCACACTTCCTCACGAAGACTTTTAGCTTCCAACAGCCATTGGTCCATGAACTCCCTACGTGTGCCAACGAATAATCAGTGGGGTGGTGAACTTTTTTTTAAAAAAATTCGAACTGTTCTACGCGCGAAAGTCGCGCTTTCGCTGCGGCATTGCGAAGAGTCGCCGCTGCCTGCTGCCTCAGGGCTCCGCGAACCCGATGCTCATGCACCTGTGCTTTCAATTCGGCGTAGTCAACGGTATCCGAGGCGTCGCTCGCCTTTTGTTGTGCAAGGAAGCGCGCAGCAAAGTTTGACGCTGATGAACAATCTGTCAGACGGAGAGAGAGAGACAGAGAGAGATTTTTTTTATTGTGTACCATTGCGAGTTCGCCTGCTTGACTCTAGCAACGAGCGAAGGTTGCTCATGTGATAGCGGAGAAAAAGAATGACGATTTAGATTTTAGAAGGAGAATGGTGAGAATGATAATCGAATAAGATTTGGTCTAACTACCGATTGTACACATTTTCCATTTCTGAATAGTAATATTATTAAACTTACTTAGTTAACGGTCTAGCCTTACATTCAACGATGCCAGTCCGGAAGTTACACGGTATTTTCTATACAGAAGAAGAAACGAGAAATTTCACGCGACTTTTTTTTTTTTTTTTACAATGCGTTTTAAGACTTTTTGAGGAGAGAAACGCACGCAATTCGCAACGACAGCACTGGCCTTCTACTGGTACGTACGGGGAGTGTGGTGGTGTGTTTGAGAGTGTGGCGTGTGTGTGGAGGGGACGACGGGACACGCTCGTGTGAGACAGAAAAGAAGAATGTGTTTCCTGTGCTGCTGTGGCTTCTCGCTGGCCACACGCGTCGGCAACGAGCTGCATCTGCTGTGCATGTCCTCACGCATCTATTGCACGACGCTCTTTGTTTGTTGCAGGGGTCCACGGTCGGTTTTGATGCGTACCATTGGTACATCAACGTGATTCAACCCAGTCTGCCTGCGTCGCACGCCAACGCCGTCTCGGTAGGTCCCTCTCGTGCCGGCCCTGTGCGTGCGCCGCTCATCCCATCCATGTGGACTCTCTCTCTCTCTCTGTCTCTATCACTTTGTCTCTTTCTCCCTCCTCTCTCTCTCTCTCTCTCTGTCTCTATCACTTGTCTCTTTCTTCCTCCTCTCTCTCTCTCTAGCTTGCACTGGGCAGTGACTGGAAGATTGGCACGGAAGAAGTCGTTGCAGAACAGCTCGCGATGCTTGCGTGAGTGTGCCACACGAGAGCATCCGAACACGACTCACTGGCATTGTATTTTAGAGAGGCTGGGATTGAGCCGGTGTTTGTGTTCAGTGGAATCAACTCACGGGCTCCGTCGACGGAAGACGCCCAGGCGTCGGCGCGTGTCTCGGCCTGGGACACACAGACACTGAAGAGCAGTCAAGAGGCACTTTCTCTCTTCGACAACGCCGGTAGAACAATCTACTCTCGTTGTATTTCGTGTGTGTGTATTGATCGGTTGGGATATTGTTATTCCAGGGGGTATCACTGCAACCACCATGACGCTTCTCATGAAGCATCTGCAGTCTTGTGGCATTCAGTGTCTGCGAGCGCCGCTCACAGCCGAATCACAGGTATACAATTGCACGGCACTCGTTCGAGCGACACCACTCACTTATTGTATGATGGATGTGTGTGTGTGTGTGTCTGTGTCTGTGGGGGTGTTGTAGCTGGCATGGATGAGCGACAGTCCACAGTCATTCTTGCACGCGTGCTACGGCTCTGCCGACCTGCTTCTGTTCCCGTCTGTCCGTCGCATAGTGACCTCTCTCGCATCCGATCGCTTCACCTGGATTGATCGCGATGCTCTATTGGAACAGTTGGAACTCTCGTCTGAAATGTTCCTGGATGTATGTCTCTTGGCTGGTTCTCCTTATTGCAAGTAAGAAGCAGAGAACGCAGCGAGTGAGTGTGTGTTGCAGTGTGTGTGAATGAGAGATAGACATTTTTTGTGTAGTTGTGTGAGTGAGTGATATAATTATATTTGTATGTGGTTGTGTGAGTGTTGACTCTTTCTGTAGGACGTTTCCTCCGTTGACTGATATGTCCTTTGAGTTTCGCAATGCGATCGATATGGTTCGCGGTTACGGATCAGCGTAAGACTTTTCCCAAAACACTCAAATTCTTTATAATATGTCTGCTTGCGATAGTGAGAGTGCGTACGCACATTACGTCAGTGAAGGATATAAAGGACTGAGCGCTCACCAGACGCTGTTTGATATGGCAGTGAGTGCCGTGACAACCCCCCATATTCTCATGTTTGGCCAACAGTGTGTGCGTATGAACACAGAGCAAGAAGAAGAAGGAGAGTGCAGTGCACAAGAGACTACCAGTGATGACTGTGAGTCGACTGCGAGTCCTCTTTTGGACGAGTCTGATGTGCAGAGTCTCTTTGTCGATAAGTGTCCTTCTGCTCTCTTTGCTCTCATTGCTCACAACGCAATCTCACCCAAAGTAAGAAAAGAGGAAATACGAATGACGCACGAATTGATTGGTATGGGTGTGGTGCAAACTCAGGTTCCGTCTGCTGTGCTCTCTCGTGTGTGGTCGACGCGCTCTCCACTCTGTGGTGGTAATTTTGCCGACATGCGTACTCTTCTTGAACAACAGCGCACCCGAATGGCTCTTGCCCTGCAGCTGTTTCTTAATGCCACTCTCATCGATCAGTCTGCCGTAGAGTACGTCTAAAAAGCACACACAGACACGCTTTTTGCATATCGATTGATTTTTATTTTTGTATAGAGTGCGGATTCAACACTGGTTTGACAGTGTACGTGCGCGCGACAGTCGTGCACCACTCACGTTTACAGGCACAGCCTCTACTGCTTCTTCTGCGACAAGTGATGTGAACACCCCTCCGTTGGCCGAGCTTGCTCGTTCGATTGAGACAGAATTTCTTTCGCTCGTGCATCTCGCACCCACAGCGCACTCTCCCTACACGCAGTCGCTTCAGACCGCACCACTTCCTGCCACCCTCTCACGGGCAACGCGTGACAACCTTCTCACCCTGCTCTCTCTGCTTCAAACGGGCTTGCACGTCCACGCTGCCCCGTTTCCTCGCCTGCCCCCGCCCCGTCGTCCTCTTCCCGCTCACCAGGACCCCGAGGAGCCCGCACGTCTTCTCGTCGCTCGTGTCTCCGTCCTTGTCTCGCCGACTTGGTCTCCTGTAGGCTCCGCTCCCCTGGCATCACTCCCTCTTGACCGTGACCTCTCTCATTTCCTGAGGTACACGGTCGTACAAACTGTCTCGTTTCATCTCTTTTAACCTCTCACTATGTAGTCTGTGCAACGCCGAGCGATCGTCTCTTCGCGATGTCTGTGAAATGGTTCTTCTCAAGACAGTCCACGAGCACCAACTCACTCTCTCCGCAGATGCAGCACGCACTCTCTCCAGCGAGTAATTTTTATTTATTTCTTCTTGTGCGCACATTGTGATACTAATAATAATTATTCTTTTTTTTTTTACTATGTTCAGACTCCCTTTTGGACCACAGTCCTTCTCAACCATTTGTGGTTCGCTTGTGAATGAATATCTTCAGGGGACTCCCGTCGACACGCTCAAGAGCCGCTTTGCGACACTGAGCAATGTTGAGGTGCTCTTGAACGACGCACTCGATTTCTGGGCACTGGTTAGTCTCTCGTGTGTCGCTCTGTAGGCTTCTGACTGGACTCTTTTTTGTGGGTTTGCAACTTAGGTGTACAAGCGAGTTGCGCTTGTGGCTGCGTCTTCAAGCGAAGAAGTGTTCCCGCGTGCGCTGTGGGACATGTGGAAGGCATCGGGCGATCTGGTGGAGCGCATTCGGAACAAGTGAGGAGAGTGCGCCTTTGTACTCTCACTTTGCGATTCACAACAACAAAACAGATATTGTATAATGCAAAACACTCTGTCTCTCTCTCTCTCTCTATCACTTTGTCTCTCTCTATCACTTTGTTCTTTCTTCCTCTCTCTCTATCTATCACTTTGTTTCTCCCTTCTCTCTCTCTCTCTCTCTCTCTCTCTCTCTCTCTCTCTCTCTCTCTCTCTCTCTCTCTCTCTCTCTCTCTCTCTCTCTCTCTCTCTCTCTATCACTTTGTTTCTCCCTCCTCTCTCTCGCTATTCGTCAAGGTATCCCTCTGCAATGTTCAAGAGTTGTTCCAGAGCCTCGAGTCCATCATCAGGATCCATTCCGGACATTTTGAGGGCGAGACGAGAGCTGCGACGAGCGACTGTGAGTGCATCCGAGTGGAGTCCACTCAGCATAGTGCCCACACACGCACCAGTGCTCAAGTTCGTGAGCATTGCTGTGTGAGCTACATCAGTGCTATCCTCTGGCGTGGTTGTGTCTGCTGCGAACAGGTGTGAGGGAAATGGGCGAGTGGTTGGGAAGCGAGACGGAATCGAAATCGACTGATGGCTCGACCTACGTACGTGCACATAGTTTAGTGTGTACACTGCTAGAATTTCATCGGTGAGATTACTTACAGTTGGCCGGCAGTTTTAAGAGTGTAGTGAGCAAGAAGGTCGTCAGCAGGCATGTTCGGGGAGTCGCAGACACCGCGCATGACTACCGATTGGAAGCGAGGCAGTTGCTGGGATTGAAAGAGGGGGACGTGAGAAGAGCGAATGACATAACTATTGCACGTCGGAGTTTGTTGTTTACGTGTTGTGCGGGAGTGCGACAGGGAGAGAGCATGTCAAGAGAAGAGTGAAGCGGAAGGTACTGAGGGGTTTTGGAGGGGTCGTGGTTGTCGTCGACACCCCAGAGAGCAGCGAGGGAGACAGCAGAGGCCGGAAGACGAGTGTGAGCGGAGAGGTAGCCAACGGAGGCGGAGGAGAGACGCGAGAGGGAGTGAGTGAGAGAACCAAGAGAGCGGTGGCGGTGGTCGGCGTGAGTGAGACGGTACGAGAGAGTGCAGGTGTCGAGGGCACTGGCAATAAGCGCGCTTGTCTGATAAACGCTCTGGGCCTATACATGCACATTCTTTGAGTTACGACGACGACGACAACAAGGAAGCAATGTGGATTAATGTGGTACGTTAAAAGAGCGGCTGACGTGTTTGAAGGAGACAGGAGTGAGTGAGCGCCAGGGAAGTTGCGCGACGGAGAGGGGCACAGTAAAGTCAATGTGAGAGGCGAGTGACGCCATGGTCAGTGCCGTCGTGAGGGTCGATTGGTCTTGGCGAGGCTGAGACTACAAAAACAAGCGGAAGTGAACATTCGGTGGAGTTGAGAGAGGGTGTGGTGTGTGTACTTGAAGGATGGAGGTGAGTTGGTTGAGCATGATGGGAAAGCCCAAGATGGGTTTCTTCGCGTAGTCGTCGTTGAACAGGGTCTCGACCAGTGCCGCCGAAAGACCTCCAAACCCATTGGTGGCGTCACAGAGCAAGTGGAAGCCCTGAAGAGAGTCACTTTCTTCGGCAAAGAAACGCACTGACGACTCATAGTCGTCCAGAAACTATAAATATGGGTCGTAGTGTTCAATTTGGATCGGGTTAAACAAACAGCCACACATACAAACCGATAAACAGACACACAGCTCTCGATTCTCTATTGATTAAAAACAGCCAGGGACAGTTGTTACCTCGGCATGCTGAGTCAATTGGTGACCTTGATGGAAACGATCAAAGGGGTCTTCGGTGGAGTTGCGATTCGCATGCGAGTGTTCGCGGACAATCTGGAGCGAGCGAGGGTGCAGATAGGTGCGCATGTAGTCGCTCCACACTTCAATGGACTCATCCAGAGGAGGTTTCTCGACAGGGACTGCTGCTGCTGCTGATGATGATGATGATGATGCTGATGCTGCTGGTGTTGACGACGATAGTGACGAGTCGTGTGCGGGCTGTGCCGCCTCCTCGTCAAGTTCACGATGAAACGCACTCTGCGCAGCCTGCTCGGCCTTTTGCACGAGCACCGATCCCGCCCAGGTACTACCACAATTGCGGGCAAGCGTATCTGGGTCAACGTCGTCGTCGTAGAGGGCCGAGGCAGTCGAGAGCGCCCGAAGACTTCCCTTGAGGTCAACGATGACTGTGCGAGGTGTGTACGTCTCCTCGCCCTGGAACGAAAGAGGCATGAGGGGGGGTGGGGAGGAGAGTGTGAATGCACGTGCACAGAGACGTCCTTTCACATCATGCGGGTACCCGGTGGTTCCGTCCGACGCGGAAGCAGACGTCGTGACACACATCCGACGGACTGTCGCTCTCGTACGAAAACTCCGCCTCTTGTGTGTTCCAAAAGTGAGCCCCGACAAAGTTGGCGTGGTGACCCAACTGGAGGGTGATGAGTTCGCGGCCTGACATATACAAATATAAATTAATGATCTTGGGGTCGTTTGGAGGGGAAGAGATTTTTCGCACGTTTCAAGACTGATCGCAAACTAAAATACGAATTATTGACGAATTATTTTTTTTTTCTCGCATGCTGCGACTGTTGATTCTCGTCGCCATCGTGATCACACAGACTAGATCGAATGGAACGCGATGGAAATTATCGACGAGCGGCGTGATTGAACCGGTCGCTTCGACCGAGACAATTCCCTCGACCGATTCGTCGCGTGGAATTGCCATTGTCGCCGAATCTCTCGCCATGTACGCCGCTCTCCGTGCGTTGCATCGACGCCGCTTGATCCCCATCTGTTCAATGATCACTTTTCTATTACCCTATCAGGCTTTGGACTCTTGATTCGTCTTACTTTTCTTGCTGTGTCTCTCTCTCTCTCTCTCAAACTCACGTTTCTTTTTTTTTTTTTTGATCACTCTGTCTCAGGCGAAGAAAGTTTCAGGCGGCACGAGAAGATCCCCTGACCTGTGCACCCTTTGTGGGCACGTCTCCCATTGATCACTTCCAGGCTGTGCGGGATCGAGCGTTCCTGCGCATGGGCACAGATCGCGATCCGACGCTCGACAAGGTCTTTGATCGGCACGGCGGCGTTGCCAAGGTTGCCACGCTGCTGCGCAACGCCATTGTGACCGTCCCGTCCGCCAACGTCTACCACGAGGCGTCCACCTATTGGCGTGTCCGTGGCGAGCTGCCCTACGCGATAGAGTGTCTCCGGCAGGCGCTGGCTCTCAATCCGCAGCATGGCGAGGCCCACGTCAACTTTGCACGCTTGCTCCTGTTCGCCGGGCGCTTCGAAGAGGCCGAGTCGGTCCTCAATCTCGCCGCCAAGCTTGAAAGCACTCCGGCCTTTCTGTACCACTACACCATGGGTGGCGTATTAGAGTCGCGCGACAGCATGAGTTTGGCGGCACACGAGTACCGCAATGCACTCCTGGCCGAGCCCAACTTCCCGCTGGCCGTCGCCGCACTACGACGAGTCGGCGACAACACCTCACACAAGACGACTGCTTCCATGCACCAGAGTGCCTCGGGTTCCGCCAACACGCTTCAGCAGCAGGCCAACGACCGTGTGGCGTCCGCCAAGATCACCCATCGCGAGCGACCCTCCGTTGTGCCCGAATGGTTCTTCTTCCCTCGTCTCATCAGCTCAAACTCATCCACAATTGCAATCATTCTCCTCTGCACTCTCGCCACGCTACTTCTTCTTTACTACTCCATGCCCAACAGCAGCACAGACAGTAGTGCAAGTGGACCGAACCGTAGTAGCACCAATGGCACTGGTCCCTATCGCACTCTTCCAAAGGACTCTCTTACGTCCCTCAAACACCGACGCGCACACACAACCAATGGTAATCACACCAATGTTATCACTACCACCACCGCCACCACCACCACCACCACCACCACCACCAACAACAACAACAACAACAAACGACTGTAATAATATAGAATGAAAACCAAAATTGGAGAAAATTATATTTATCACGTCTCATCATCACTGTCAACGGTCTTGGCAAGCACAGCGACGGGTTGTGTCTTGGAGTACATAGCGGTAAACTCCGGATTGGCAGCTGATCACAAAAAAGAAGCAAAGAGAGAAGGAAGAGAGAGAGAGAGAGAGAGAGAGAGCAAAAGAGAGAGACAGAGAAACAAAGTATTAGGAAAGGAAAGTGTGAGTCAGCGCACTAAGAACGGGTACGTTGCAGTGGTGGGTGTTTTTTTTTTGTTTTTTTTACCTGCTGCTGCTGCCTTCTTGAGGATGGCCTCGCGGGGATCCTCGTCCTTGGTTGCGTCGTATGAAATGTTGCGTGCAATGTGCTGCGTGAGCGTCGACATGCCGGAGATGCGTCCGCCTTTGCCGGGGCCGTTGAGGGGCAGGTCGGGCCGGAATGCCTTGCGGGCCTCGGCGCTCTCCTTCTCCCGCTGTCGTTTGCGGCTCTTGTGTTTCTCTACAAAGTAGGAGTGCATCGGAATTGATTGTGTGAGTGCCAGTGCGAAAGTGTGAGTGATTGGGCATTAGTGAGTGGGTGAGAAGTACCTCCACGGAAGAGCGGCAGTGCGTGGGGCGTGATGATAGGCCCGTTGCCAGAGACAACACCGTCGTTGAAGGCGCGCTGGCGACGACTGATGGCCCGTCCAGCGCACAACAGTGCGCCCTTGTTGCTAACGCGAGGATCATACAATACCTGAGCGAGAAAAAGAAGAAAAGAGAAGAAGAGAAGAGAAAGAGAGAGTACGTGTGGGTGCGTTAGAGACACACAAACAAACCAAAATGAGTCGCGATACCTGGACATCTCCATCACTCAAACCGACCACAATCTGATTGAGGCGCGAGTGCCATCGGGTGCGCACACAGGACACGCCTGGTGCCAGCGATACGGACGACAGTCGCTCGAACGACGACACAGCGTCGTACACATCCACACTCCCACTTTCCATGGTCTACGAATCAATACTATCATCAGTACACAACCGTACAGTTATTGATATGAGAGACGGGTTCCCATTCAGTCACAAACTCACCGTTTGTCCCTTTGCCAGTGTCTTGCGCACAGACGGCCCAAACACAACTGCACGCCCATCGGGTGCAAAGGAGCAATCAGCATCGACAAAGAGACTCTCAATGCCCGTCCAGACGTGCACGGGACGCGCAGCCGCCCGCACATCCCACAGTTTGACAGTCTCGTCTCCCCCACGTGTCACTACTGGATAGGATCCCTGTGGACCGCCCTGTGGACTGAATGCAATGCTGCTTGTCTCGGACTGTGCGGCGTGCGCATCGTGAATGTGAATGGTTGGCTTGAACACTCTGGCACCGCCTCCCTAAAAAAGTGAACCACAACGTACATGTGAGTGCAAAATCAAGTGGAGGAGTGTGTGTCACGATTAGAATATGGATTAGAGAGTATGACACTGCCTTTAACACACGCACACATACATAAATATAATCATAACATAATACACACTTGGACAGTTGGACTGACCTTGAACATTTGGATTGAGCCGTCGTTGGATGCGACTGCAATGAGCTTCCCATCGGGTGAACAGGCCATGGCCGTGCAGTTGACCTTGTGGCCCTTGCGGCTCTTCACGCGGATCACTTGGTCCTGCTTCGACAACTGCAAAACCCCAATATTAAAATGTTGTGTGTGAGTCTCGTGGGTGCTTACTGCTCCCGAAGCGGCTTTGCTAGCGTCCCACACACGCACTGTCGAGTCGGTTGAACATGAGTAGAACCGGCTCTTGTCGGTGGGATCCCAACAGCCACTGTTGGTCATTGAAATATGCCCTATCATCATCATTATCACACACAAATGATTAATAATAATAAGCTTTTGCACGAAAATGGACCCAAAAGGGTTAATGTTAGGGTTAGGGTTAAGGTTAGGGTTAAGGTTAGGGTTAAGGTTAGGGTTAGAGTTAAGGTTAGGGTTAAGGTTAAAAAAAAATAACAACTCAGTCAATTGCGTACCTTTGGTGTGGGTCATGTCGTTGAGGTAAGGGTCGCCCTTGACACACTCGAGAATCTTGGCTCCGTCGCGATTGTAGACGCGCGGTCGTGAGTTGCCTGTGATGCACAGAAACATGTCGCCCGACAGATTGTAGTCAAGTTCGCGCAGAGCGTGTCCTTCAATTTCGAACGTGCGGAAGGCGCGCATCGACGAGTCCATGCCCGCAAAGTTCCACAGTTTCACTTCAAAGTGTGTGTCGCCCGTGGCCAGACGTGCTCCTGCCGGGTCCAGTGCCAACGCCGAAACTGCGTGCGCGCCGTGCTTCATCGTCACCGAGTGTGACACGGGCAGAACGTGTCGTGCGGCCGCAGCGCGCTCCTCCTCGTTGTACTCTTCTTCTCCACCTCCACCCCCCTCCTCGTCTTCGTCTTCGTCTTCCTCTTCCTCTTCGTCGTCCTCCTCGTCGTCTCCTTCCTCTTCCGTTCGTTTCGTTACGTGATCGTTGTCCGTGGTCTCTGAGTCTGCTTTCTTCGAGGGTGCCTCGACATTTGTCTCTGTCGCTGTGCGTTCGGCGAGTCGCGCAGACGGATCCATTTTGCGCGAACTCTGCTGGGGATTGGCCTTAGTGGCCTTTCCAAAGCCGCCAAAGCCCATCATAGCCATGATGTCGTCGGGCGACATGTTGCTGGGCATTGCGCCGTCCGTGGTCCCCAGGCGTGGCCGGACGGGCGCTTCGTCGCTCCTTCGTGTCGTTTCGTCCTCTCTCGACGACGCAGTGCTCGCCGGTCGTGCGGGTCCTCCCGTCACGCCAAATGACCCCGCCGACGCTCCTCGTGCGCCTGGAAGAGACAGCGAGTGAGTGGGACGAGGAGATCAGTGCAATCGCGTTACTTGTTTTGCGCTGCTCTCGCAAAAGTTTCAATTCATCTTCGTCGTCACTCTGCAACCGCAAACATGAAGTTAAGGTATGGAAAACGCTTGAGAAGCGCTGCAATACATTTCTTACCATAATGTATTTAAATTTGTTTGGAAGGAATTAGTTATATTTTTCGATTTGGACGAAGAATCGATCATCATATTAAATCATTTGTGTTTTGTTTTCGTGTTGTGGCCAAGGACAAGGTCGCGTTGTGTCGTCTGCCGCCGCCGTTTGCCCGAGCCCGCCGCCATGTCTGCCCCGCTGGGCCCCACAACGCCCAATCCGCACTGTCGTCTCTACTTCACCAAAACCATCTCCAACAGCCGCCTCCATCTGTACATTCCTGTACGCCGCAACCCGAGAGAGCGCGAGAGAGAGTGTATGTGTGTCTGTGGCTGCGGTAGACGCTAATGCCAGAGTGTAACGTGATAAGAACCGCCTGACCTTCGCACCCCATCCCCGCCCGCCACACGGCCTCTCTGCCGCTTGCGTCCCGCCCACACCTCAACTCCAATTCCAGTCGACCCATTCCAACCACAGCGTTTACATCAAATGGCTTTGACATGCGCATTGTTCCACTTTGTTATCTCTGACAAGTGACATCCCCTTTTTTTTTTTTTTTTTTTTT
>CALSCP010000637.1:0-10000 GCA_943704425.1 Ministeria vibrans ATCC 50519 | reverse complement strand
CAACTGCACTTGCAACAAACGTGACTCTGTCGCGTCTCCACCCGCTCTCCGAACCACGTGTCTGTCGACCACTCACGTCATCACTCAGCAATCGGCACTTCAGCAGTCACCGATTGAATGTCGTCTGTGGATTCGGTGGTTTTCACATGTTTAAAGTTGTCAAGATTTCATTGTCTCCTCCAGTGCATCCAAATACGCCATGGTACGATGGCGAGTGCGCGCCTGTGCAACATGCTCCACCATATCCTGTGCATGCCGCGGCGCAGCAGCCTTCAGCGCCTCCAGCACGCCCGCCTGGAGGGAAAAACGACGATGAGAAGACGACACCATATGCCCCCTCCGTGGTGCACCGCAAAACACCGCAACAGGCCCTTCCTTGCCCGTCCACCACACACAACACTCGTATACAACACCAGTGGTCGCTGCGCATCGCACGGTTTACGCCCACAACTTCCACACACTCAGAGAGAGTGAAACACCACCACAAAAACAAACTTTTTTTTTCTCTTAACCGCCAACACAAACATCAATGCGTACCTGCACTGACTCGTCTGGATCGTCAAGATGAACAAAGAGAGCAGAGAAGAGGGCGTCCAGGTGCGCGGCGTAGAGGCAGGAGTCGTAGTCGGAGGGAAGAGCGCAGACGAAGTGGCGGCACGACCGGATGGCCTCGACGCGCACCTGGTCGTCGTGGTCGTCGAGGCGCTTGATGAGGTCGGGGTAGAGCGAGTGCAGTTGATCCGCTGTGGCCACGAAAAAAAAAAAAAAACGTGAAACAAACAAAAAAAATGTGAATGGAGAAAAAAGTCTCATGAAGCGTAGCGTACGAGTCAGAGAGGTGCTTTGGAGGAGACGTTGAAGGACGAGAAGGACCACGGAGCGGGTGAGTGAGCTACGGTCATCAATGCAGCCAAGGAGGGTGGAGAGGAGGCGGGGAAGAAGGGGTTGTAGGGCGGGAGACGACGTGGAGGAGGGAGGGAGGGGTCGTAGGAGGGACCAGAGGGAAGACAGGGCGGCAGTGCGAATGGCACAGGCTGTCTGGCCACTGTGCCAGGTGCAGTTGGGAAGGAGGATAGACTCGATGAGAGTTGAAGTGTGAGCTACAAGACCGCCGTGTGCGTCAAGGGTTGTCTCCGCGTGCTCGAGGAGGTGCGACAGCAGTGAGAACATTCTACATCATACATTGTGAAGGTTGGGTGTCAGAACCGAGTCTCTCGCACTTTGTTGGTTCTTTCTTCATCGTCCTCGCTCTCTCCCTCATTCTCTCTTCATCGTCCTCGCTCTCTCTCTCTCTCTCTCTCTCTCATTCTCTCTCTCTCTTTCTCTCTCGCTTTGTACTTGAGACGGAGTTCGGGCGAGCGTGAAGTGTCGAGAGTAAGCGAGAAGAGGTTGAGAACGGGCTCCAGGTGGTCTGCAAGGGGGGCATCAGGGGAAGCAAGCAGGGCAAGAGTGAGACGGAGGGAGTGGGAGGAGGAGTGCCAGGCGGAGGGGGGCGATAGATGGCGAACGGGGCAGTCGGAGAGGATAAGGGAGAGGGTGGGGAGGAAATGGCGGGCAAAGAGGGGTGCTGGAGGGTCACTGAGGATGCGAAGAGAGGCGTGTGCAGAGTCAACAAGGTGCGGGGTGTGAGTGGCGAGGAGGGCAATAGCAATAAAGAAGAGATGATGGTGGAGATGTGGAGGGGTGTGTGGGGCGAGGGAGCGCAGGAGCAGTGCAAGGGCCTCAAGAAGCGGAGTGTGGTCGCTAGCGGTGAGTGCGGTGTCGGTGGTGAGGGTAGTCAAAAGTGTCTCGAGAGGGGCAGTGGAGATGGGCAGGGAGGAAGAGGAGGTGGTGGCGTCGAGGAGGGCACGAAGGAAGCGAAGGGTAGCAGTGGGGTGGGAGGGGGAGTCGGACGGGGGACGGATGAGGCGAGGGAGGAGGAGAGGGACGGTTGTGGCAAGGGGAATGTGGCGGCCCAGCACGGCGATGCAGTCGAGGGCAAGAGGCGCAAGGGAGTCGGCAAGGGGAGCACGGAGGGCCATGAAAAGGCGGTCCAGGTGGGGAGTGGCGTGGGAGCGTAAGAGATGGAGCACAGTGGAGAGTATGCGGAGAGTGTGGGTGCGGACGGGAAGTGCCCAGTCGGTGAGTAGAGGCAAAAGAGAGTCGAGGAGTGCCTTGGAGTGAGCGTGCACCAGCGCCGTGGCCCCCGCGCCTACCTGAGCCCACTCGGGTGCGCTCGGGTCCGACTGCTCCCAGTCACATGCGTCTTTGAGGTGCGTGCGGTTCTCCTCTGCGTACACTCTGCCTGCGTGCGCAAGTGCTGCAGCGGCGTGCGTCACATTCGAGGCGTACTCGTCGCTGAGCTGCGGCAACAGCACAAGTAACAGAGGTGCAAAGTGCGAATACCGATCGCGCTGGACCGTCAGCAGTCGCTCAGTGACACTCGTCAGTGCATTGCGCACACTCGAATGTGCGTCCATCGTGGCGCGTCCCATCTGTTCCAGTGTCGTGCGTATCGTCTCGTGGTTCGTTGTCCCTTGCTCCAAAAATGCCCCTAATCCCTGTTGTCACTGATTAACGATGTACACAAATAATATTCTCTTTGTGTATGTGTGTGTGTCTTTGTGGGGTGTCTTTATGGTGTGTGAGTGTTTTTGTGGCGTGTGTGTGTCTTTGTGGTGCGCGTGTGTCTTTGTGGTGTGCGTGTGTCTTGTGGTATGCGTGTGTCTTTGTGGTGTGTGAGTGTCTTTGTGGCGTGTGTGTGTCTTTGTGGTGCGCGTGTGTCTTTATGGAGTGTGTGTGTCTTTGTGGTGTGCGTGTGTCTTGTGGTGTGCGTGTGTCTTTGTGGTGTGCGTGTGTCTTTGTGGTGTGCGTGTGTCTTTGTGGTGTGTGCGTGTGTGAATTGTATGTGTGCTTGTGTGTTCGTACGAGTACTGCAGCGAGTCGCACACGCGAGTGTTGGTGAGAAAGAAGTGTGAGGAGTGGCATCGAGAGGTGCTCTGCCTGTTGCAGAAACTGCTCGGGAAACCGCTGACTGAGCAACACAACGCACTGACAGCTCATCTGCCGTAACACTCAGATGAATGATCGTCCCGTCCGTCATTTGTGTCTGGTGTACCTTCTTAATGTCTGGGTAGGGGTCGGTGAGGGTGCGTGCAAGGATTCGAAGCATATCTTCAACGTGGACTTTGAGGGTGACGGAGGGAGCCGATGCGTCGCACGAGTCGAGAAGACGCGACAGCACCTGTACAAGTTCGAGCCGCACCTCTTCCGACGGCTCGACGATATCCTTCTCTGCAAGACGCCTAGCAAGCATACCAAGAAGTAAGGGAGCTTGATCGTGAAGAGTGGGCGGAGATCGGACAAGAACTCTAAATTGATCCAAGGCATTCGCGTCAGCACATTGCCGAAACGTGATTGATTTTCAACAGCATTACTCGCCAATCATGATCGCAGAGAGCTCACGGCATTTCTCAAGAGGATCTTCAAAACACTTGATGATGGGACGGGCAACGGAAGGGTCGCTGAAGACGGTGTGAAGAATCTCGTCGTTGGAAAGTTGGTCGACTGTCAACTGACGGATTTTGAGAAGACTTCGCTTTCGTGTCGAACGATTGTCGTCAGCAAGAGCATTCAATTCGCGCTGGAGAGCCTGTCAAGAGGGAGAAGCGATCAGGATGCGGCGAATTCCAGAGGAGCGAGCAGCGTTGTCAAGGCGACACCGAAATATCCCGAAACGGTTTCTATTCATACCGCAATCACGCTGGCTGCGTCACCTGGTGCGCTTGCCATTTTAAAATCAAATAAAGGAAGGATGAATAAATATTTTATTGTTTGATTTTTAGTGTCTTCATTCCATCTTCTTTCATCTTCGTTGAATGTTGAATAAACTTGAGAGTTCAACTGTTCAGCCGTTCACTCTCTTTTGACTCCTTTTCCCTTTGTAGCGCATGTCGTCACAGAGCCCCTCGTTGGACGTAACCGACGAGCGATTTGATCCGCTTCGAGCGCTCTATTCCAAGTAGGAACTGGAGATGCGTTCCTCAGATGGTTTCTCATGTGTGTGTGTGTGTTTTGCAGTGCTGTGGTGCTCCCATTTCCCAAGATGAAGCCCTTTGACAACCTGGCACAGTACGCGGCAAGTGGGCTGTTGATGACGGATGGCGAAGAGGCTTTGGAGAAGCGACGGGCGCAGCAAGAACGAGCGGGTACGCTCAGTTGGTCACTGAAGAAACACACTATAAGTCTGATCTGCGTCTGACAGAGAAACGGGTGCGTGCCGACGAAGAGCGTGCATTGGAGGCGGAGGCACGGAGGATAGCGGCGGAGGAGAAGTTGGCGCGAGAGGCACAGAAGGCAAAGGAGAGCACTGAGCAGCAAAGAGAAGAAGGGAGAGCGACGGGTGGGGGTCGAAAACGAAAACGGGACGTACTGATGCGCATGGAGGAGTGCGAGCACGACAAGGGACCGCTGTCAGTAATATATAGATGTTTCAAAACGCGGTGTCGCACGCGTGTGTGCATTCGGCGTGCGCGCGGCATTCGTGGCGTTCTCGAGGGCTATCTCGTTGCCTTTGACAAGCATCTCAACCTGGTGCTGCTTGACGTCGACGAACACTACCGCGATCTTGGAGCAGATCCCTCGTTGGCTCCTAAGACACGTCACATCAATCAGGTATATCAATAATAATAATAATAATAATAATATTATTATTATTATTATGATGTGTTTTTTTTTTACTCCGAGTGACTTTTATAACGATTATTAATTTGTTTTTGTAGCTGTTCCTCCGTGGAGATAATGTGGTTTATGTCAATGCGATTGACTGACACTAACGGGTTCTTTTGTGCTGTGTTTTTTCTTTCCTCCCTCCTGTCTCTTTTTCTGCTTCTTCTAGGGAGAGCGCGCTCGTTCTTATTTGACTTGTATGATATATATGTTTCTATAGTGTACGAATTGGGAGTGTGGAGAGCACGCTCGTTCTTATTTGACTTGTATGATATATATACAATTATAATTATATATATAATTATGTTACGATAGTGTACGAATGAAGAGTGTCACGATGGAGTGCTCACTCGTTCTTATTTGCCTTGGGTACGGTCCCACCAGAGCGCAAGTGCGTCGCGTGTGTGGTAGTACCACGACGCAATGCGCACGCCCGTCGCGCCAAACACTGCAGCGGGCTCAAGCGGGAAGTGCGACGCAAAAAGACGCCAACGGGCGTCAGAGGGGTCGGTGATGGCACAAGCGACCAGGTGGCCCGCCGTGTGTGTCGCAGCCACGCCATGCCCGCCAAATCCCGTCAGATACCACAGGGAGCCCTGCTGGGAGTCCTTGTCCCCTTGTGCGTCTAGGCACCCCACGAGCGGCATTTGGCGCAGGCCCATGGCCAGTGCGCCGCCCCATGCCGTTCCGCAGCGTACATGGCCCGTCAGCTGTGGAAACACCTTGAGCAGATCTGCTTCCAGCTGTGCGCGCAGCTGTTCCTCGTCCGTGATGGGCTCGGGCGTCGCAAAGCCACCCCACAGAATGCGCCCGTCGGCCAATGGGCGGAAGTAATTGAGGGCATAGCGATCGTCGCAGACGGAGTAAGGAGCATTGATGGCAGAGCGGAGGACAGCAGAGGGAAGGGGCTCGGTGACCATGATGTAGGTGTAGACGGGGACACAGGCGCGCTGCACAGGGCCCGCCAAAGCCTCGGTCATCCCAATGCTTCCAGCCAGCACTACACTGTCTGCGTGAACCTGCGCTCCACTCCCCGTCGTCACCACCCACCGTCGAGAACGACCACCCGTGGTGTTCTGGCTAGCGTCGTTGGGGGAGACGGAGACTGCTTCGCTGTGTTCGTGGATTCGCACGCCAAGCGTACTGCACACGCGTGCCAGACCCAACCCCAAATTCAACGGGTGCACTGTGTATCCTGAACAGCGCATGCATTGAGCCGAATATACTAATAATATCTAAAATGTGTTCTCACCTGAGGGATCAAATACACCGTGATGGTACGTGTCTGACGCATACAGCTCGCGCACTTTGGACGCAGGCCACACTTCCAAGGCTGTCCCGTACGTCTCGTTCACCAGCTCTACACATTCCTTTGCGTCGTCATAGCCATTCTTGAAGACCGACACAGTCAGTGCGCCCGAGTCCTACAGAAAAGATGCCCCAGTTGAGAAAGAAGAAGATAGAGAGAGGGAGAGAGAGAGAGAGAGAGAGAGAGAGAGAGAGAGAGAGAGAGAGAGAGAGAGAGAGAGAGAGAGAGAGAGAGAGAGAGAGAGAGAGAGAAAGGAGGGAGAAAGAAACAAAGTGATAGAGAAAGAGAAACAAAGTGATAGAGAGAGAGAGAGATTGCACACGCCCGAGACGTTGCAGCATACCTCAACGTCGCACTCAATACTGTACTGACGAATGCGATCGCGCAGCAGACGGTGGCCCATCACCGAAAGAGCGTAGAGCTCACGCGCGACAGAAGGCTTCACCTCGTCCAGCAGGTCCTCGGGCTCCACCTGAAAGCCTTCCAGTACAAAGCCGCCGTTGCGCCCACTCGCCTGACTCGCAATGCGATCTCTTTCCAGCTGAACACACTCCGTGAGAATCACTCTTCCATCGTTTCTCTCTCTCTTTCTCTTCTCACCAACACCACAGTGGCACTCTTCTCGGCCAAACTCAGCGCAGTCCCAAGACCCGCAAAGCCCCCGCCAATGACGCATACATCCGTATCGATATGTCCCTGTGCGGCAGAGTATGTCGTCTCAATCGCTTTGACGGCCGTCCGACTGTACTGCGAGTCCACATAGCCATTGTCGAGCGACGCCGACTCCTGTGTCTCGGCGTGGACGCGGAACGCTTTGGCGAGAGCTTTGATCAGCATGTGTGTTGAGGTGGGGGGAAATGACTGGGAAACGAAGAGCAATTGATCATTGACCAAAAATGTTTGGTCATCATGATTGAAGAGCGATAAGAATAACTCATAAGATTTAAAAAGTTCATTTTTTTTTATCGTTAAAGAACCTTTTTTACAAGGTAGAGAGAGAGAAGATTAGAGATGGGCCTTGCGATGGGTCTCTCGCTTGAGACGCAATAAAGAAGGGCGCAAAATAATTTTCGTCCGCTCTCTCTCTCTCTCTTTGCTATGTAGTATGCGAACAGTTTTGCTTCTTACGCTTCTCCTCGCCGTTGTCGCGCCGTCGCTCGCTGCGTACCGAATCTACACGACTTCCTGCTCTTGCACGGATGTTGGCACTGGCTTTTGCAACAAGTGGGGCTGTGAGGTAATGCAAAAACAAACGACTCGTTAAAAAAAAGAAAAGCGCTGACTCACTCGTTTTCTTTGTTTCGTCTTCTTTTCTCCCCGATGGCCTGATCAGGTGTACAGTGACCCCAGCTGTTTCCCAGGCTCCTCGTCCGTTCTCCTGGAGGTTCTCTCTCTCTCTCTATTTCTCTCTCTCTCTCTCTTTCTTTTTCCATCGCTGAACTTCCTCTTTTCTCTTTCCCCTCTCTCAGTCCGGCTTGACCGTGCCGATTCGCGACCTGCGCGTGGGCGACCGTGTTCAAGTGAGCACTCCGTCAGAGGGAGAGAAGGCACGATTTAGCGAGGTGTATGCGTTTCTGGACGCAAAAAAGGACAGCAAGATCTCTTACTTGGACTTGGCGCACTCGGGCAACGGCGTGCTCCGTGTCACACCGCTTCACACTCTCTTTGTTCGACGCAACGGTCACTCGCACTTTGTACCCATGCTGGCGCACCAAGTGACCGAGGGCGACGCGCTCCTGTTTACCCCCAATGCGACGGAGGCCACTTCGCGTTCTGTCCACATCACTAGCGTGTCGCGCACCGTTGACACCGATGCCTTTGCACCGGCAACAATGGAAGGAACCATTGTGGTGGATGGTGTCGTCGCGTCGTGCTATGCCAACACAGTGCGTCACCACCTGGCCCATCTCTCTCTGGCGCCCCTCCGTGCCCTTTACCAAGTCGCTCCTCAGAGCGTACAGCGTCAGTCTCCCCACAACACGCGTAACTGGTACGCCGACTGGCTTCATCGTCATTTTGAGTGGGCCGAGAACCTCTAGAATCTCATCTTTTTCCAAGAGTACCATTACACTTTGTGATTGACACTAATTATGATATGACATACTCATTCATCAGTCACCAAAAACAGTTCATCATTAGTGCCTGGTACCTATTGCGTCACTTGGCGCCAACTTGTTTGACTGTCTGTTTTGTCTCTGCTTTCTCTCGATGCTTCTTCTTAGCTTAGAAAGTGTGAAGTGGTTCTGAAGTGTCTGCTGTGTTGTTGTGATCTAAATGATCTTCTCATCTTAATTTTTATTTTTTTATCATGTCTGATGAAGTTGATGTTCTCGAATGGTAGCCAAAGTAGTAGTGGGAAGTGTAGGGTGCGTTGATTGATGCGGCTTTTGTTTGTTAGGCCGACGGATGAGAGTGCGTCGGATGAACCCATCGATGTTGACGATGTGCCGGATGTGCCGCTCCTTCGCATGCAATGGGCCGCGCATGCCAAGGCGGACGCTGCCGCAGTTGAATTGACGACGGCCGCCGAGGATAGCGCGTCGTCGACGCGCAAACAGCAGCAGATTCATTTGTCGCGTCGCTTTTCACAATTGTCGGCCGATGAACACGCGTCGTTCCTGTCGCTGCGCAGTGCGTTGTCGCTGACGACCGACGAGGAAAAGGTTTATCAAGCGTTGAAGGGGCGTGTGGAGGCGGAACAGGAGCTGTACTGTGGCGATCAACGTCGTGCGGCCGTGGCCAATCGCGAGCGCTACTTCAAATTGCCGTCGTCCGTTCGAACGTGCATTCAACGGCGCATTGCGCGCGCCAAAGAGAGCGTCACCACCTCGCTGCCTCGCTTCTACCAGTTTTTGTCGACTCACAGCGCCTTTGCAGACGTGGGAAGTGCCGCCGATACGTTTGCATGGCGTGGGACGGTGGGACACTCTGGTGTGCTGCCTGGACCTTTTTGCGAGACATTTCCCATTGGATCCAAGTTACTCTGCGACGAGCAGACCTTGGCGAAGGACACCAGTGCCTTGCCACAGCAGCTGGCTGCAATAAGCAAGGACGCAAAAGCACACGAGCTGGCCAAGGCACACGGATGTGCGGCAGTCGTTTGCGACGAGGTGTTGGAGGTGCTGGCGCTGACCGGCGCACGGCTGTTTGACGAACGATGGGACGTACCAGTGGTGATCCACGACGACGACGCAGATCCCACTGGACCGCAGTCAGAGGAAGCGAGCCGGTCTCGTCGTCGTCTGGTGTGTGTGGACGCGCCCGTGGTGCGGGCTGAACTGAGTGCGCGCGAGTGGGCGCACGAGCACTACGACCATCGCGCACGCGAGGTTGCTGTAGACAGAGACTGTTGCACAGCGCCCACTCATGTTTACAATGTGTGGGCCTTCTCCGATGGTCTTCGTGTGCTTGTGCGCAGTCGAGTGGACGGTGTGAGTGACGAAGATGAGCAGCCGGCAACGGAGACGGTGCTCCTGACCAAAATGGAGTACCACCCAGAGATGGGCAGTGAATCCTTTACTGCACGCGAGACGGTTCTTATTTGGCTTCACCGTCTTCTCCTCTCTCACGCCACGCCAGCATCTTTGTCGTCTGTGCTTGTGGCGCGCGTTAATCCCGTCAACGGCAAGCTTTTACGCGTCCACCCGGCTCCTCCCACTCCGACTCCTATGCCCTTCCGTCCCCCGCACATCTTTCATCTGCTCCACTCGCTTCTCTCCCTCTTTACTACCCACCAGTCATCGTCGTCGTGCTCCTTTCTCCTCTCTCACGGCACACGCGATGCCTCCCTGTCCCTCTCGCAGAGCACCTCCGACGCAACCAGTAAATATTTCTTCCTCAATCGAGAGTGTGTCTCACTGACAGTGTGTGTGTGTGTGTGTGTGTGTGTGTGTGTGTGTGCGTGTATGTGTGTGTGTGTGCGTGTGTGTGTGTGTGTGGTAGGTGGATGCGGATGGAATGGCTCTCGATGACATCGCCGTAGCG